>CAMOHE010026691.1:0-36504 GCA_946598075.1 Artocarpus hirsutus
TATACACAGATATATATGAAGAAGAAGACGAAGAAGAAGAAGAAGAAGGAGAAGAAGAAGATAGAGTAGTGTTAAATTCTTAGGTCCGAGGACTAGTGTGATGAATTAATAGTCACAATAAAACTAAATAAATAAATCTAATAAAAATGAATGACAAATTTGGCATTTATTAATATCCATTTACCAAGCCATAACCAGAAGAGTACACAGAAAAAGGGGTTACAAAAGCAACTACTGTGTCTGAAACGAGCATTCTCAACTTTATATCCCACCTTTAAGAATAAAATCCCAGGTTTAAAGCTGTTTAGAACTCAGATGTCTCAAAACAAGGAGTGAACAATTCAACCAAATCATGTAATAAACGAAGAAAGCTTCAATCTTCAGCGCGGGTTTTGACGATGAAATTCTGGCGGCTGATAGGATTCACGACGACCGGTGGGCCTGCAGTACGAGGCCATGCCTGAAACTTCTTGTCAGTTTCCTCCCACCATTCGTTGTTTGAAACAGTATGGGGCGTAGTCCCTAAATAACAAACAACAGAAAATTAGAAACTTGAACCATCTGTGCAGGGGCTTCAAAAAAATAACCAGAACTTGCCTCCAAAGATCTTCTTGTCAGCAATGTAGTGGTCGCATGCCCAAGCCAAGGCAAATGATCCTGCCACAGCAGAAATAATGTACTTGGCTGCCATATCAACTACAACAGAAACAAATAAATAAGTAAATAAATTACCGAATTCCATCACAGGAGATACATTATACTAAAAAGAGAAACCTGGCCGAAGATGCTAGCAACAAAATTGGAAATATAGCCAATCCCATCAATTCAACTATCAACCAATTAAATATTAAATCCTTACTGTCCAACTGCTCTTAGACATTAAATATTGAGACATTCAGAGACTAGTAGGCCAGCACCGAATTTGGGCTAAACCGAATTTTTTGGAAAGTCAACATGTTGAGAAAACTACCCCACTGGGCCAAGAAAACAGAACCAGTTTGGCTCCCTTAAGTTTGGCTTGGCTCGGCTTGGGGTCTAAGGTTGGGATATGACTTTCACGTATAGTCAAAAGAGTAAAATGAACAGACAAATAGAAGACTAACCCTTCAAGAGGGATTAGGGAAAGTAAAAAAGATAGGTTGTAAAGGTTAAAAAAAGAATCATTGTTTCTTTTCATGTTTAAAATAAAAATGCTAGAATGTTCTAAAGCTAGGCTGCACAAAATAAGGTGGTAACAAGAAGCCCAGCAATTTTCTTCCCCCTAAAAGCTTAACATACTAGAAACAGCGCAGAGAAACTCAAAAGCAAAGGAGATAAAAAGGATGATTTGCTTTCCCCTTACAGCCAGAAAGGAGGATAAACAACTAGGATATAAAAAAAAGTATCTTCCAAAAATAAACCAACTGAAAGGAAGCACCCTAAATCCATTTCTGACCGGAAACTCAAAAAGACAGTTAGATAAGGAAGTGATTAATTGAAATCCCGGAAATAAACCAAGTACCACCGCACTAAAAATGGTTTCTGTTTCAACCTACTTTCAATCCATCGACAAAACCAAAAAACAGAAAGTCGTGGCGCTCTAGATGTTAAACCAAATAAAACGTGAAGGAATAATGAAATATCTTAACATGTACCATTCTTCTGACTTAATTAATTCAACCAAGAACTCAAGATAACAAAAATATAGCAATAAGATTGAACCATTCAGGTCAAGATTCGAAGAGTTCGTAATCTGCATCCCTATATATTGAAAATCCCCCATAAATTTAAGCTTATTCGAAGAAAACACAGTCCCCAAAATATTGCTTCTCGCAAAATTTAAACCCTAATTTTTAGTTAATGAACAATCAACATTAAAACAATTAAAAAAATCCACATTTACCCATCTTTTTTCTTTTGTTTTGTGAATCAAATATTTTACCCATCTATAGTAACCATCTCAAGCTTATACACAAGATAAAACAGACCCTAGATTGTCAGAACTTCAACAAAAAAACGTTCCTCATCATCAAATCGCGCGCTTTTACACTCTGTCCCCCCTTCTTTACATCAATTTTCAGGTTGGATCAAAGCACTATCAACTAACCTAATTCTTTTTTCCAATTTGTTCACATGAATTATCTAAAAATCTAAATAAAAAAATTCAACTGCGAGAGGAAAATCAAATGAAGCTTTCAAATCTATTGGCTTCCCAAAAACCCTAGATTATCATCCGCCCTAAAATTGTTGAGTGATTGAACGAAATGTACTCTGTGATTGAAAAGAAAGAAGAAAAAGGAGAAGGAGGAAGGAAATCCGAAACCCTATATTACCTCGAGAGAGCCGATCGCGAAGGAGCGGTGGTTCCTGATTACGTTTTGCCTTCGAAACGGAGGAGGACCAGGCTTGTTTCACAATCCACTATTCGTTGAGTTGGAGGAGAAAAAGGAAAATACTCTCTAGGGCTGGCTTGGTTCTTGGCTCTACCTGAAACGACGACGTCCTTGGGCCTTGCGTCACAAGTGAGTCGAGAATCCTTTTCATAAAATGTTATCGACCACGCCAAAATTCCGGTCTGAATGGACATGTACCGCAAAAATAAGCTACTATTAGGAATTTATTTTTCAACTACCAAATTTAAAATAAAAAAAAATAAAAAAAAAAAAAAAAAAAAGAAGAGGGAAAAAAAGATAAGCTCAATAGCTTGATCCATGATTGGGAACAATTATGTATCAAATGTTGTATATTTTTAAATTCAACACTCATAGATTTTATCGTTAAAAAACTAATCCAACGACTAAAATAACAATATTTACTAATGTGAAACAGTTCCTACCACAAGGGTTCCTTTTAATCTTTTACGTTTCACTTCTTTTTGTTTGACATTGCACTTACACTTTGTTTCGTAAAACGAATAGAGAGTAGAAGAATGTAGAGAGTAGAAGATATAAAAAATATGAAGGATAGAGAATATCATAATAATCTTTGCGTTATTTAATATGAGGTAACGAGAGTTGAAAGAATGGATTATACGAATAAATCTAATCATTGAATTGCTCATTTTACTAAATGTTAATAATTTTTTTTCGAAGGGTAACATGGTCTTTTTAACTTGATTGATAGATTTGTTTGATCCTTCTTAATGGTGGGGTCAAAAGGAGACTTTCTCCTTCCTCTTTTCTCTCTAACCAAACAATGCATAGAGGCTCTCCTCTCACCCCTCTTCCTTTCTCTCTCCATTTGTCCCTCTTACCAAACACAGTCTTAGGCTTCATTTGGTAGGAGAGATATGAAGGCGAGGAAAAGAGAGAGTGAAAGGAATGAGCAATGTGAAGGATATAGTGGATAATGATAATCCTTAATGTTATTTGGTAAGAGAGAATGAGAGTTGAAAGGATGGATAAATGAATAATGGTTTAATAACCATATTGTCCTTTTTATGATTTCATGCTAAACTTTTTGAAGAATAAAATAGTCTTCAAATCTATAGTAAGTGGATTGCATGAATCCTCTATTAGTGAAAAGATACAAAATGATGGCCCAAAAAGAGAGTCTCTATCCACCTCTCATCTCCCTCCTCCTTTTCTCTTAACTAAACAATAGATAGGAACTCCTTCTCCATCTCTCTCTTTCCACCTCACCTCATCCCTCCATCTTCCCCTCTTACCAAACATGTTCTTAGTTCTTATAGTCTCACACACAATACATATATATAGGGTAATTTTTTCAGGGAAAATATATTTCAAAATATGAAAAAGCATTATAAACACCAATCCACACACACAGACTCCAATTGTAAATGCACCAACAAAACTCAAATAAAACTACTCTTTTCCAACTAATGGACAACTAAATTGCAAGCGGGGAGTCTTTTATCCCACAAGAAAAAAAAATGCAATATGCTAAAAGTAACAATAGTGTCTCTGTAATTTTAGTAAAACACAAAAAATGTCAATGTAATTTATCTTTATTCTTATTTTCCTTAAAATTAAGAAAATAATAATAAGAGTAAATTACACTAATATTCTCTATGTTTTACCAAAATTATAAAAACACCTCCTAGACCGAAATTAATCAACTAACACCCTTGACTGTTAAAAAAATTGCAAAGAGTCTCTCTTTGTTTGTTGATTGTGAGGGTTGACCATGAGTTGATTGTTAATTTTGTTCAAAATGCTAAAAATACCCTTCTATCCATTAAAAATAGTTTAACTTTCATTAAAATTTAAAAGTATAAAAAAAGGGTAAGTAACACTGACACCCTATGTATTTCATCCAAATTATAGAGACACCCCCTAGGCCAAAAACTAATCACACTGACACTTCCTAATAGAGTTAAGTCCAAAGGGTGTTAGTGTAAATAGTTTTGTTCCAAGGGTGTCTCTATAATTTGGATAAAACAAAAACGTAGATATTCAAAAAAAAAAAACCTAGATATTTATTTGAGATAAAAATAAAAAAATATTCAAAAAACAAAAACCAAAAAAGAAGTCTCTCTTTCTTGGCACAATGGGGGAAAGGGGCAACGGGGTGGGGGTAGCAATGTGGGGGGCCTACAACAAGGTTGGTGGGTAGGAACTTTATTGGTCTAGGGTGGGGGTCTCATCGGGTCATGAGTCAATGGTGGGCTAGGCTAGGTGCAGCATGAAGGGGCACGCGAAGGGAGAGGGGTCACTAGGGTGAGGGGCTCCAATGGGGTGGTCCATGGGTCAAGTGTTAAACTAATTGTCCTAAGGATTAAATGATGTAATAGTTTTTAGACATTTAATCAAATTTTTATATATCAAATGTTGTCCTCATTATATTCATTACTATTGAATATATGATAAGTAAATAAAAGTTTGAGACTGTCAATCTAAACTCTGAAGTTCGTGCATATAATAGACAAATTATACAGAAGATATGATCTTAAATGTGATAGTCTAAATGATAAGGTCCGCAATCGAAGGAATAAAGTTAGGCACTTTATTCATGTTAAGATTGTTATGTTGTCTACATTTCTAATAGGAGATGACGTGTCTTGATCATCAAAGTGGGACTCTGTAAGTAGAAACATCGGCATTTATCCTAGGTGACAATATATTGGATTAGGACAAAAGTAGAATTGATTTGATTAATAATTCTAGTTGTTTAAATCAATTCAATTTAGACAATCAAATGAGTTGCATTTTAATCCTGAAATAAATTAACGGGCCCATATTCTTGATTTGTGTCTTTTGTTTTACCAAATGGTGACATCCTGAATTAGGTGAAGGTACACATACTAGTACATTGGAGACTTGACTCTTAATTGGCGTAGACTCATTATTCATAGATATAGAATCCATAACTATTTTATAGAGTTAATGATATTCTCTTATAGGTATTATCTTGTAATTAGAAAATTGAAGCACTCAACCATTTAGATATATAGGTGTAATCGAATGGTATACTATTAATAGATAGTAAGCATTCTAATGGTGAGATAATGGAACATAAGATTAAAAATAATCGAGAATGTAAAATAGAATTTATCTTTAAGTTGATTATGAATATCATATGGGAATGTTATGCATTGTGATATGCCATGGATGATTAGCTTATTGAATGTTTGTAATTTTATATAATTTGAGAATGCAGCTCTAAACTTTTAGTGAAATAGCATTAGAGTTAATAATTATAAAGTATATGTATCTAGAATATGCTATTTTATAATTATAGGAGCTTGCTCTATATATGTCCATTAGGTCTATTTTGCTAGCTCATAATAATTTCTTATTAGATTGGCTAAAATTTGATAGATTGGATTCAATAATCCAGATTAGTTTATTGGTTGAATTAATTTTGTGAATTAATTCAAGATAAACATGTTGAATTTTTGGATAATATTTCATTTGATAAAGGATAAAATGTAATGACTCTTTTAATCAGATAATTTCTCTATTGAGTTATTTGAATTAAAAATGAGGCTTTATCTAAGATTCACATATAAAATAAGATATTTGATATTTCTAGATTATCGCTCAGTTGACAGGCCGATGCCATAAGTTCAGTAGGCCGGTGCACGTGTTTGGCATGTTGATCGCGCGATAATTTCGATACGCGTTTTTCACGCATTTTTGGTCAGAAGTGGATCCAAACTCAAATTTTGAAACTTAATCTAATAAGGACTAACTCCAAATTTGACCACTATATAAAAGGAAACTATTTTTCATTGTTCTTTATATCATTTGAAAAGTATAGAGAGAGTATTCTAGTGAGAGAAACTCTAAAACTCCTAGAAGGCTGTTGTTCAACATCTGGAATATTAGCTCTTGGTCTTTTCAAATGGTTGGAAGGAAAGGTCATTGAAGGAAAAGCTACACGACGTGCGACAATCTACTTTCTGATCATGAAAAGAGAATAGCAAAAAAGATCAGTTAATTGAGGCTTTTCTGGGGCATTCTTCTCTAATTATAGTTTCTATAGTTTTTGGTCTACTAAAGAAGTACGTAAGATCTTTTATTAATTTATATACTTAGCATATCAAACTTGTTATTTGGAAAAGACTTTGATTTAAAAATTTTATAATTCTATTATGTTCATGTTTTCCAACATCAAGGTCTTGTTAAGGTTGCAAGGCGGTGGATAGGCTGTGCGCAACATGAAGGGGCATGTTGTTCAGGTCTAAAGAGTAAGCCCAATATAACCTCAAGTACAAGGTTGTTCACGTAATAAAACTCGATGAATCTGAGGTCGACCTTATAGGGAAAAGTTATTACAAAAGTCCAATATACTAGTTATATTATTTACTTATTTATCAACAGAAGAATTTAAGGATTATGATTAATTATTTACAATTTTTTACACTTTTTTAATTTTTTTATTTTTTAGTTTTTTTTGTAATTTGTGGAATTTTAATAATAAGAAATGTGAGTTAATTTAAAATGAAAGATGAAACTTTAATAATAAGCCCAATTTAATTTAGAAAAACAACAATTATGATAATGCTGAGGATTAAAGATTCAATTATGGCAATTAACTTAAATATATTTAGTTTTTCTAAAATTATTTATTAAAAAGATTTAAGCGTGCAATATTTCATCTTTTGTTGATAATAAATCAAGAGTTACCAAGTATTTAATATGTCAATTCATGTCTAGAATGCATCAAAAACACATTTTAACAAATAAGTATGAATTTTATAATTAACTAACTAAAACTGCTAACAAAATTAAAGTTAAGCATTCATCATGTTATTTCCTGTCTATGAATAATCATAGTATTTTTAAGCATTACCCGTGCCAGCCTATGTCTATGAAAAATCAAAACTTAATTTTGTAAGAATTTTAGCTAAGTTAACAAGAAAATCATAAGTTTTCTAAAAATGATTTTGATATTATAACTACTTAGAAAACTTTTTTAAAAAAAACAAAATATTTAAATTAATCTTACCAAAATTTTCGCCCTCTCTCCTTAGCTATAAAAGAAAATCAGAAAGACATAATTAAAGTAAAAACACATATAATTTTTTTAGACATAATTATTTTACAATATAAAAACTAAAAACTAGAACTTGAAAACTAGAAAGTAAAGAGAAAACTAACCCAAGAACTAAGGAAGGAAAAAAAAACCTCCAAAATATTAAGAAAGGGATGAGAATTACAATGGGGGTATTTATAGGTGAGAAAAATTACTATTTACATAATTTTTGTTGTTTATTTTGTATTATTTTTATTATTTTATTTAGATATTTTTGTTGCAAAATGAATAAGATGGCAAATTAGGATTTTATTTGATTTTTTTGTTTAATTTTTTCTACCCTATATCAACGTTTAAAATCATATTTATAATTTTTTTTCTTTTTTTCACACATGAAAGAGCTCTTTACTATTCTTGATTTATTTCAAAATCTAGTTTGATGCATGTATTGATTAGACGAACGAGGATCATCAATTGCATAGACCGTTGACAGATTTGGTGGCTAGAGAGCATTGGGACCAAGCGAGTTCATCAAGTCGTTAATTGGGTCTCGATATGCCGATCTGACAAAGAAAAGGACGCGCTTATGTGAGACACATCCGTGACTAGGCTCTAACACTGATAAGGACACACAGACGGCCAACATGCACTTGGCGGTTTGATCCGACTACAGATGCGCCACATGTTGTTTCTTTTTTAATTTTGAATTTCTTTTGATTTCTTGTATAATTGGTGTCCTTTTTACCCATTTTCGCACAGTTTTTCTCTGTTTTTCTTCTAGATTTCAAACCTAAAATAAAATAAACAAACTACAATTAATTATTTTCAAACATAATATTTACAATAATTTTTAAAATATTTATTTTACAATAACAAACACAAAACAGACTAAAAATAAATAAAAACTTCTAAAATTAATAAACCTTAATGATTTCACACAGATATATTATTTAAGACTTAGGAATATTTTTAGAAATTATTAGAAATATTAAAAACATATTTACAAAATAAAAACTTAATTCCAAACACTTTAAGACTAAAAATAAAATTATGAAATATTATTTTTATGGTTTTTAATTATTTTCAAATTAATTAATTATTAAACACACAAATATGATTCTAAAAACTACCAAAAATATTATTAAACACAAAAATATGATTCTAAAATATATAATTAAACATATTTTTATATAAATACATTAAAATACTATTTATCTCACATATGCTATAATTAAGGAGCTTCACGAGAAATATGAATGTAAAGTAACGAGATTTAACTTTAAGAAATGTGTATTTTTATAGTCTCATCACATGCGAAGGGAGAGGGGCCAACAGGGTGAAGAGGCTCTAGTGGTCCATGGGTTTGGATCTTGTTAAGATTGTAGGGTGGTGGGTAAGCTGGGCGTGACAGGGGGTTGGGTGCAAACGAATTTGGGCCACTGCAAACGAATTTGGGCTAGTTCTTGGTGGGGGTTGGGGATGTTGGGCCTAGAGGTGGGGTTATCGACAAGGGGTTGGGGTAGTTGGGCATAGAGGTGGAGTCATCGATGTAGGAGGGGGTTTCGGTTGAGCAACAGGGAAGGGAGAGCCTTTTTTTTTTTTAACTGATTTTCAAATTTTTAGGGGTAAAAAAACAAATATATAGTTGTGATTTGGTGATTTTAAATCAAAGGTTGAGATTTAAAAGGTAATTTTTTATTTTATATAAAAAATTAATAGAGTTAAGCTTAGGGGTGTTACTATAAATAATAATAATAATAAACCTATATATGATAAAAGCAATAAATAATTACCCACTTCTAATAAATACGGTTTTTGGGGCATGCTTTGACCACCAATTTTTCTTGGATTTGGGGAAGGTCAAGATAGACTTTACCTAAACTAAAAATGGGCTAAGTATTGAATCTTGGCTGTCAAAATTTCTTTTTACTTATTCATCTGCAAGTGTGATCAATTTTTTTAGTGAAATCTCATACACCATAAAAATTGATGATGTGCTTTGTGACTATCATTTGCACAAAAGAATCTAACATACTTACATATGCTCTTGTATGTACGAAAAAATTAACAATCTTCACTAACCACAAAAATTAATCATATACTTCGTTTAGGGTTTTTTCTTGTCTTCTAGCAGTTACCAATCATGAGTACCACTAGAATTATCAATACAGTCTATACTTGGACTTTAGTAGACTTATGTAGGGATATTAATTACAAGGATTAATTATAGAAATTCTCCTCCAGTATTACAGCCTTTGTAACACTTTATCTAACAAACTTTAAAACGTAACATCTGTTCCCTCTAAAGTAAGTCGTTAACAAAAATAATCCTTCTATTAGAGGTTTGACAGATTGTTGACAAATAATTTTTAAAATAAGGGTATTTTAGTAATCTTTTTATAAAAATAAACACAAAAATTAAAACTATAATAACATTGTCCTTACTATTGGTTAAAAAAATAATAATTAAGGCCATAATACCATTTGGATTTTTTTTTAAATATACCAAAATTTTGTTTAAAATTTTATTAATTTTTTTACAACGAGAAAGTATCTTAAAATTTCAAATGTTATAAGTACCAATAAAAACTTCAAAAGTATGGAAGAAATTTTATTAAATGCCATCTAAGTTTTATTTGTCTTTGAGACATTTGTGTTATATTTTTTGCAATATTGAATATATTTTTGTTATATTCTTTTTTTTTTTTTTACTGGTATCTATTATAACTTTTTAAAAAGTTTCGATATATCGAAAAAATATGATCCAAATTGTATTATGCTTTCAATTGATTTTTTTTTTTGTTTTTAATCGTCAATAAAGACTGTTTTATCGTGATTTTAATATTTGTGATTATTTTTATAACTAGATTACCAAAATATCCTTAATTTTAAAATTATTTGTGAATTTCCCGTTAAAATTATATCAAAAGACCATTTTTGTTAACGGTTTATACTTTGAGGGAACAGATTTATGTTTTGAAGTTTGAAGGCAAAGTGTTATATAAGGGCTATAATTCAAGAGAAATTTTTGTAATTAATCCTAATTACAAATATTTATAAATACTTGGTAAACATGCCAAGCTCAAACTCATCTGATAATGCTGAAGGAAACCTCATAGAGCTATCCAATTTCCATTGCAGCGGTAATACTAATGGATTATGAAGAAAAAAGGGAGGTGAGATTTATAATGGTAAGGCTGTGATATATGTTTTCAAAATCTCACTTTTGGTTTGATGTGGCATGCGAATTATAACTTTTATTAGTAAATATAGATAAAAAAAAAATTTATCATGATAATTAATAAAAAAAAGTTACATATATTAATGACAAGATGACAGCCCACCTTCCATGTAAAAAAGGGCGGGTGCACACACAATGGATGCCTAGCACTGCTCTTCACGCGGTCCTCACACTTTCACATTCCCCCAATACCCCTGCTTGAAGACATCAACCCTTGCTTAAAATGCTATAACAATTAATAGCCACTTGTACGGGGAGAGCCAAACTAAAATTTTGACCCGTTTAGTATTGTTTTTAAAATAGGTAAAAATTATTTTGTTTTAAAAAATAAAAATTTTAAAAATTATGCTGAAAGTGTTTTTGAAATTTTTACCTCAAAAAACATGCAAAGACACTTACAAAAACTCGCAAAATAATACCAAACGGATTTTTTTTAAAACATTTGTCTCTCCCTTTATATTAATTGTTTTTCTTTCTTTTTTTTTACTCTTTCTTTTTCTTCTAAATGAACTAAGCTTGTAATAAAATTTAATTCACATTTTAAAAAATATAGTCTGAACAATTGTGAATATATATAATCAAATATAATTGTTTTAATTTATTCAAGCGTTGAAAAATAAAATATGAGTGTACTAAAGTTTTTGAATAAATTTAATAAATCTAACAACTAAAAAATTTTAAAAAGAGCGAACAAGTTAAAAAATTTCATGAGAGGCAAAAGTATAACAAGGCTTGAAAGTAGGGCACCTTTAGCAACCAACAACTTGATCTATTATTATGTCGCAACAACTCGACATGGCATGTTTTAATACTGCTATTATTATTATTATTATTTTGTTTCACTTGATTTTATATGTTCTTATGTTTTTTTTTTTAATTTAATGCTCTCGGCAATATAAAATTAGAGCAAATAAATTTTTACAACTCTGGTACTCCATTTGCAACACGGACTAGAGAAACACACGTCATCTTGATTCTTGTGCTACATTTTCTTAATTTATTCTTTTTAATTTTTTTTTTATAAATTTAATCGAATTGTGTCCCGTGTATCATTTTGGGGCAAGTTTATTTGGGTTTGGATTGGATTATTTCACAGTAAGTGGGTCGTGCAGATTGTGACCCATCACGTGGGGCTCACTCATAGAACGATAGCCCGATCAACCCGGTTTGATAATACATACATACATATATATATATATATATATTTGAAATTTATTTATCGTTTTTATATTTGAAATTTTACTTGATTTGCATTTTCACAATATGTAATAATAATAATAATAATAATAATTATTATTATTATTATTATTATTATTATTATTATTTTACATATTGTGAAAATAACAATAATAATCGTATTCTCACGGTCAACTTTCTAATATATATGCTTCCTTTTTAAGGTTGAATTGGCTTATTTGCATGCCCTGCCTGTTAATTGCCATTTTAATATATTCTTATACCGGTTGCTTTTTAATTTTTATTCTCCGTCATCATTAATTATATTCACCTCTTTAAGATTATTTGAACATTTTAAATTGCATAGTGTATATAAGGTAGAGAGTTTATTTTGTAATCACACTTGCAGATTTTGGGTAGAAATAACAGTGGTTTTTTGATGTCAAAATATGTCACAACAAAAAAGCAAAAGAAACTGTCAAATACAGACATGTTAAATGCTAGGAAAATCAACGAACAAAACCTACTAATGGTCCATTTTCTGCACTTTTAAAGAAGCTACTTGCAACAATATATACTCTTTAGTGGTTTGATTGATATTATGCCTAGACTACTCGAATTTGTGGGTCGTATGTATGTCACTTGATAAGAATGTTGGATAATTTTATGGAACATGGAGATTAAGATGTTCATGTTTGAAAATGTGGATAGAATTAGAAATTTGAAAATAACAGTGAGGAAATCTGAAAACAACGGTCGGATTTAAGGAGTGTAAGAATACTTTTTCTAAGGTCTTATTTCCCTCTACTATGAAAGTTTGTTAACTATTTTATGCTACAAATTACCTCAAGATTCAACAAACCTTGAATACTATATCTAGCAATAACATGATGTACCAGAACAAGATATAAAACTTGAAAATTTTGGAGCATGAATAAAAACCTAGGGGTGTCTTTTTATGAACATTTACAACCGATATAACTCATGCAACCTTTCACGTAACGGCGTCCTTTTGTGAAACAACATATGTATTACAACAACAATGTGGATTGATAACAGATAATTTAGTTTTGTAGGAAAGTATATAACCAATCAACACAACAATTCAAAATGATTTAAAATTATAAAAATCGAATGGGCACCAAGTGCATGGCCGAGACACTGCACACATGACATTGAGGTGCTAGGTCCATTGTGACTGTGATTTTGTGCAGTTTTAGCGCCATGGCTTTACAATTCTAGCGCCGCGGCACCAAATGCGAATCTAACACACTTTAGAAACGCTTTTTTTTTTTGTTACTTAATATATTTGTGACAATTGATTCCAAATATTGGAGAGACATATTACAATCTCTCTTACAAACAATAAATTAAAATTCTCGCTTCATCTTTCTCCTTCCACCCCACTCCTTCCCTCCATCTCTTCCACTTACCAAACATACTCTTAGTCACTTAGCCTCACAGTCACACTCTATATATATATATATATATATTACTTAACTTCCAAAGCAGAAAAAGAAAAAAAAGAAAGAAACACATTGCATTGTCAAAAAATATTTTATAAAAAATTTCGTTTTGTTTTTTTGTTTTTTTACACCAAATCATAGAGTAATACACCATTTGGGTTAGCCCAAAGGTTGAGAAGGGGGTTCATGTGATAGATCTTAGGTTCGATCCAGAGGAAAAGCATTCTTCAATTAAAAAAAATCAAAGTAATTTTTTTCAGGGCAAATATATTTCACAAACAAGAAAAGACGTTATATCCACACAGATTGCTATTGTAAGTGCATCAACAAAACTCGAATGCACTTTTTTCCCAAACTAATAGACAAATAAATTGCAAGTAGGGATAAAGGTGTCAAAAGGGTGTCATGTCGGGCCCCCGACCCTTTTGACCCCAGCCCATGATAGGCCCAGGCTGTGCCAAGCCCGACCCTCTATAGTAAAGGGTCGTGCCTAAAGGAAAACCCTCAAGCTCTATATTGGCCTAAGCCCTAGCTCTTGAAGTGTCTTGGCCTAAGCCCTAGCTCTTGAAGGGTCATGTCAGGCCCAGGCCCAAGCCCTATAGGGTTGATTATAATTTTAAATTTCAATTCTTTTAATGTTTTAATAAAAAAATTAACAAGTATAGAACTATTATTAAGTGTAAATAAAAACTTCTACATATTGGAAAAAGAAATTCTTATTATTTTTTTTTCAATCTGTAGCTAATGCAAATTTATGCTTTAAACTTGTAATATGTGTATGCACGTAATGAATATAATCGAAAATAAAAAATTATACAAAAAAAATGTCTATTTTAATGGTTGGCAGACTCTTATTTGTCCTCAAGTTTGAGGTTTAAATCCTAAGGAAGGTAAAATAAGTGATGTTTTTTGAACACGTAAAGGGCCTTGATGTGCCTGGGCTGACCAAGCCCTCCACGGGCCAAGGCCGAGTTGGCCCTATAGGCCTGAGGTTCAAGCCCAACCCTGGCTTACTAAGTGTGCTGGGCCAGCCCAGCCCGCCATAGTATATGGCTATGGCGGTTAGGCCGGCTCAATTGACATCTCTAAGTGGGGAGTTTTTTTTTTGGTCCCACAGGGAAAATTTTGCAATATGATCAGCTTCTGATAACAACAACAACAAGAATATTAAATCCAAATGTGATAAAAGCAGTAATGGAATGTTTCCCTTAAAATTTTCTTTTCAATAATAATAATAAATCCAAACATAAAGAATACACTCCAGCAATAAAAAACAGTGATTTCCACTATACAGAAGAATCTATAAGAGATTCATTGAGGCACGCAGATCTATTTCCTAAGACATCTTGTGTGATTAACTATACAAGTCTATGTTTCCTGTGTGATCAAGTCAGACGTTTTACATTCACCATTATAACAACAAGAGAACGACTAAATATACATACAATTTTATATAACAACGGATTGAACGACAATGGAAGCTCCAAAGCACCACAGAACCATGAGATGAGGAGGAGACATGATAGAAAACAATTCCCTCTTTGCAGGCCTATTTTGTAGCTCTGGAAAAAGGGAAAGAATTGAAAGAATCGGAGCTGGAGAAAGAAAAAGCAAAAAACTCAGCTGATCTTTGATTACAACGGTCTCTAACATGGTCGATGTAAGGAGAATTTTAGGAATGTGAATAAATTTATACAACAAACCTGGTAAGACTTTGAGCCTGGAACAATCTACAGCTGACCAGAGTACTGACAGATTCCTGCCTAGTGCCTACCAATCAAGATGCATCTCTTCACACTTATATTTACGCTATTAGCAACCAGCTGCTTTCAGGAAGTTATCAAACGGACTCGACGCTGGTAGTTTGAAGAACTGAGAATGATGCTGGTATTCAGTTGCGCACAACGTCAGAGCGGGACCAGTCGAACTTTTACATGCATTGGCGGCGAAGGTCCCATCAACAAGAGGATTATTAACCTGCATTTGCATTTAAGTTCACAAATTAAGACGACCCCATAGATAATGATATACATCAAGCAAGACTTAAATAACCGGAATAGCCAAAACCCGCAACTTACTAAGATCACAGTTATATACTAGATGCCTGCAAAAAGTAAATATATGATGCTACTCTATCTTGATGCTAATTGAACGACACAGCATACTTATGTGCAGACACGCGTATGAACAAATTCAAGAGTGGACTGTATTAAATTTCCGGGAGGTGGGTAGAACCTCAAGGTAACCAGCATCAACAATGGAAGAGGAGACTATCGCTTTCGATTCATCATTTTGACCATGAAATGAGACGTTTGTCTCTCTCTGATGGCCACTTATTAAACCAGACATCTTCTTCTGCTTTCCCATAAGAAGCGCTTCACAGCGGCGGGCCATTTCCTTGTAAGACATGTCAGGTCCTGTCGAGACTGAAACCCTTCCAACTTGATGCGTAGTTTCGGAAACCTGTACGTATAAAGCCAGTTATCACAATGTTACAATGAAGAGAATCCTAACCTTCTAACTAGCTTGATGAATAAACAATTAAAATCATTAATATTATGAAGGCATTTTGAATAAAAAGATCTCGCTGGCTAACATACTGATTCCAAAAGTTGGTTCACACTCAATAGACTAGGAATTTCAACAGCAAATTCTGAATGATTTTTGTGACCATCAAACGAATCTGCAAATGAATCCTCATCTATTGAAAAAAGTGGAGCAGCCTGCATAGTGACAATATAGTTTTATAAGTTTTCTCCCGAGCACCAACGGAGGAATGAGAAGTTATAGTATTGAGAAGTAATAACCTCCTTAGATGCACTACTTTTCAAATCAACCTTGTATAATTTTTCTGGAGAATCCAAGAACAACTGGGTTCCAAGGGGACAAACATCATCAGGTATGAAGTCATTAAGGAGCTTCTGTCTTATAGCCGATGACTCAGACTGCAAAAAGAGACCACTTAATATTAACAAATCAATAATTAATGCTACCCAAAAGTTGGGATTCTCTTCTGCTTGAAATTTGGAATTTCCAAAAGGCTTGTTAATCGATTATTAAAGAAAGTCAGAAAGGCAGGGAAACTATCATGTTGAAACTTTACATCTGACAAATCCTCCAAGCTCTTCAATATTTCAGAAGCAAAGAATTCCCTAGTTTGATATTCAGTAATCTCTATTTCTGAAAGAGATTTCATGGCCAAATCATCATCTTCTTTAGATCCATAAGCGTTTGCCTTTGATCCAGATAGGACAGCTTGTAACTTGTGATCTTCGACTAAACGTAAATATGGATCAACCTGATAAAAGAACACAAAGTTGCTACAAAATAATTAAGATGGCACTGAATATGTTTAGTTACTGCAAGGTACAGGAAATGAAAGCACTAATGTTCGAATTCCTAACAAAATATTGTCTCTTATGTGCTCAGTGTCAGTTAATTTAGCCAATCAGTCACGTAATAAATGACTTCGAAGGTAACCATACAGGCATAACTTTCCCTAGCAGTAAATAACATACCATTTTGTCTCTAACTGCATCTTTGGCAACAGGAACAAGTGAAAGCATATTGAATGCTTTTAGCGAAAAAAGAATCATTGAAGATGCCAAGACAAAGAGAGATCTGCGACGTGATGGTGGAATCGTACCTGCAATAGGAGGGAAACATCTTGAATACAGATTAGACATCCCAATTGTAGGAAAAAAATAAATAAAAAAACATAACATAGAGGCCAAGTATGTGCAGTCAATTTATGCAGTAAAGCATCCACGTCCTAATTATCTAGTAGCTGCCATAGCCACAATCATTACTTATTACACTATATTTATGTTACATATTAAATTGAAAACTGGTCGGTAGGTGCTAAAGAAAATTAACCATCTTGCAGGTAAAGCAAATATCCGGAAACCCTTTTCAAATGTAGTTTACCGCCATCTCAAAGCTATAACCAGTGTACTTGGGGAGATTTGCATATTTTAGTTGCCCTCTTATTGTGTGGCTTTAAAAAATTGAACCCTATGCTTGCATTTCAGCAGCCTGAAATTTTTCATTATACCAAATATTGTTTTGACAAAGTTTTATCCTTCAGACTTTATAGTATCTTCAACCATTGCTCATAGGAGGTTGCTTTTCAAAGAACCATGGAGTTAAAAACATTCCCGAACTAAAAGACAAGTCACATATCATTAGAATACAATTTGAACCTGCTCAAAGAGAAATATGTATATATATGTATACATACACAAATGAAGGATAATTCATGATGGTGGCTATGAGATTTTGTGATGGAATAGCCAATTTTAAGGATGTGCATCTGACGCAGATTTTCTTCATTACCCTGGTCCTATATCTTGAACAAATCGCACCTTAAATAATGCTTTCATTTTGCTTCCATAGGAAGGCACAAGAAGTTGCTAGCTCCGGTTAGACTTCAGCTAAGACATAAACTCATTCATAACCATGTCAATGCATAAGGATACAGTTTATAAATGGTCAGAAATAGGGCCTCCATCTGCCTCTATTTTACTACAGTTTGTTTAACTCAACGGCGACAACTGGCTTGACCCACTTGGCTGGAAGTACAAGAAGATGCGTATAAGCTTATTAGGATTTAGGTGTTTTAGAGATGAGTAGACTGGTTATGTAATTGTCATTTAATTTTGTCAAATTAAGGAATAAATAGGCATATAAAATCATGAATATCAACATGGTTCAGATGAAATTTTGGAAGCTCACCTCCATCCTTAAGAGAAATATTCCACAGGGAAAATGCTAGCTGGAAACTATGCACTAGAACCTCATGACTAGAATTCTGTAAGATAAAATATGCTTAGAAAAGAATACAACAAAAGTAAAAGTAATAACTGGGTTGATATAGAGATGTAATTATGAACTACATGTTTATTGAATCATCATCAACAGCTTATGTAATAGGAAAAATCTCATCATGTAACCTTAAAAAATGAAAATAACCTTGGCTCGAGAAAACAGCAACACAAGGCCATAGGTATGAGCTATTGCTTCATAGTTCTCAGGCATGTTTGCAGGAGAGATGGACTGTGCCCAAATTGACGATAGCAGGAGAGTTATCTGGTGGCTGCTCAGCCTCAAGGAAAGAGCCTCCTGAAATTGAACATGCATAAAATAGAACATAAAGTAAATTAGGACCAGTTTCTAACAATTTATTATTGGAAAATTGGATCTTTCAGTTTTTGGTGGTACGGCTCTGCCAACAATGAGCCTTCATCCATTCACTTGAAAACTTACCATAGAATACAAGTATCTTGTCATGGAAAAGGTGAAGGTATAATTTGACAAATCATTTAAGCTAATACACAAAATGTAAGGGCCAAAGTCCTATTATTTTATCATAGTTACTTGAGGTGATTAGTACATCTCTATTTAGTTATTTGCGCTAAGAGAGATAGAGAGAGAGAGAGAGAGAGATGATTTTGACATCTATATAAAGTCAGAATTATGCCACACTACAACGTTATTGGGTATTCAAAAGGGATTGTGAGAATAGTCCATATAATCTGACAATTGACGCACATATCTAAAATGGTAAAGTATACGGGCGAGAGGTCAAACTTACTGGTTCCTTGGTAGAAATGTTTGTAAAATTTTCTTCATTCGTCAAAGGCTCAGGCGAATTGTTCATACTATGTATCCGGCTGTGAGAAAAGTTCAATGTATTCAATGGCATAGCATTACTATCTCTCGATTCTTCGAAGCTAAAAAAATTTTCTTGGGCATCTTCAAAAACATTTTCCTGTGATTCAAATTTCTCCCTCCTTAGCTTCTCAAAAAGTGCTGCTGAAGATGAAAAGACAGAGACAGTTCTGGACAGTGTCCTTGGCAGATCCAAGCTCTTCTTTGACTCAGGAATAGATGAGGATGAACGAGGGAAAACTGAAGAAGGCACAAGAACAACAGAAAAAATACGGTGGGCACCAACTCTTGTTTCATGGTCCGGATGGACCATAGCTGGAAGTAGCTGATGAAACAAAGTCTCAGGAAATGCCTAAATCAAATATGAATGTACGAGTGATCATTAGCACTGTAAGGCTGAAAGCAGCTGACAAAGAAAAAAAACTGATATCAATGGTAAATTCTTGCCTTATTTTGATAAGATAAATTTGGTAGAGAGGCAACAATTTGAGCAGTACGGTAAACTGCAGAAATAGTTGTTCTAGCTATGACAGTGATAGTTGAGATATTCTCCATCATGACAGCCATAACATCAAGAATCGGACCAGCTTCTCCAACCTATCAGCAAATTGGACCTCAGTACTTAAGCGGGGATATATTAACAACAAAATAAAATAAAATAAAATAATCAACAGAACAGTTAGAAACTTATAAAGACTCATAGAAGTAAAAGGAAAAGCAATTTTCAAGAAATACAAAGTACTTCAGGCTGAGTCTTATAAGCTAATTCATATTTCAGATGTAATGCTTATTTCAGAAGTAAGACCTTATAGGATAACTGTACAAGGCACCTATCCACAGATTCTCCAAAGCTTTTGTTCCACTTAATCATCTCCTCTCCCAGATTTGCATCGTTGAGCGACAAGTGTATGCTCTTCCTTAGGTGTCTCATGATGTCACTTACCGCACCAATTATGGCCACAGAAGGCTCAACCTTCACTTGTTGAGCAAGGGAGGTTGTAACCTCAACAATATCCAGCTGCATGTTGGGTTGCTTAAGAACACTTTTATGATCTAAATGCTTGACCAAGATGGACAGCAAAACATGCGTATTTTGTCCTGCAAAGCATGACATTGCAACAAAAAATAAATAAATTAGACAAGGGCTTAAAAATCAAACAAGTGTGTAAAACAACAGGAAGGAAATTGGCATTGCCGAATACAAAGTTTTTGAAACAAATTACCGGAACTATCCATTAAAAATTGTATATCCTTGAGAACTGGGAAAGCAAGCCCGTTTTGAGGAGACCATAAATTTCCGTTATCAAAGTAACGGAACAAAGATTCCAAAACACGCCGTATGGTTGTAGCCTCCTTTGCTAGCTTGGACATGTTATGGAGGCAAACCCTGGACCAAAAGCACGGGTTCTTGGCATCTTCCCTATTTAGGAGAACATGAAAATAAGTTACCGAGAACCAATGTTTATGACCAAAAGCGTACATATATTCTCAGACATAGACATCAACACGTGCACAGACACAGAAGTACTCTAAGAATTTTGATCCAAGAGAAATTACGATGTCACATTCACTTCGCCTTTGCTGTTTACAATGGCCCTCCAAGAAGGTACCCTGATTGTGGTGTCTGGTGAAGGAGAAACATGTCCCTCATTTTTTAGCACTTCTTCCACCCAATGATTCTGTGGACCTTCAAGATTCCCTGTTTTCTCCTTACAACCTCCATAATTTTCTAACACTACTGAAACAACCTGTTATGTAATTAAGAAAGCAAAATTGTTATTTGCTGAAGGATTCTGGAAATACATAGTCATCATAAAGCAATGTAATAAATTGCCTTCGAAACAGAATTCATAAAAACAAAGAATAACACTATAGTGAAGGAGCAATTTTTGTTTAAAATTTGCGTCCCATCATATAATTTTACGCATACAAGATATTGAAATCCAAGGAACAATAAAAAAGAAAAATGCAAAAAGTCAGAGTATACCTACATTATCAAATTCGACTGAAATATGAGAATTTTCGCCCATAAACCAAACCTACAAAGAAAATTAGACCATTCAATTGCACATCGAATGCATAATACATACTCTAGAAACATACAAGTTGTAAAAGAGAAAAAGAACGTAACCTTGAATATATATATATATATGTATGTATGTATGTATGTATGTATGTATGTTCAATCTCATGTTTCTAAAGAAGGTAAAAGCAAAGAAGCCACTTAAGCTTAATTTCGAATTTAAGTGCATCTACCACCAAGATACACACTTTAAGCTCGAGAACTAGATGAATATATGATTTTCATGACTAGTAATATTAAGAGCACTAAAAAGTTCTTTTCTACGTATTGGATACGATGCAAGAACCTTTCGGATGTTCAAGCAATTTCTTAGGATATTGACTAGTGAATCAAATGATATGAGCTTGTTGTTCCATCTCCTGAAGGGGCATATCCATGTTGCAGTTTTCTTCTGTTGAGAATTCCGGTTACAATTTTTAAGTACAAACGCTAGTCTAAAATATACAAAGACAAGTTGGATCTCCATCCTTCATTCTCAAAACAATTTCACTAATTGACAAACTTCTTGTCCGTGCATCACTAGTAACACCAAATTTATGTTAAAAAATTAATTAATCATGCTTTGTTTATCATTTAAAAGGGAGACTGAACTTCATGAATTCTCTGAGAATTATGTGGCCAATTTGCTCTACTCTTCACTTATTTATTTCTTTCAACAGCAAATATATGATTCAGAAAACTAAATTTGTTTCTTCATTTCCTGAGGACCAAAGACAGGTTGGTACAATCTTCCAGTTAACATCAGCAATGTGCGAAAAGTACCATTGCAGAAAGAGTTTGCAGTCCAGCTGAACGTAGATTATTTGCCCGTTCATCTCCACCCACCTCTTGAGCTAACTGACAGAGTTTTGGAATAAAGCCTTCTAAGTTGAACATGTAAGTCCCATCTGCCTGTAAAATTCAATATTTCACACATTAGAATTTTTCCTTGGGTGAAAACCTGAAGTCAATACTATAGAAGGTAATAACCAGATGAACTGTCAATAACTTATATTATATTGTAAAGCACGATTAGGGACTGACCTGATTATTTACAAAGTCAAAAAGAGTCTGACATCCTATAATTCTCATTTCATCTTGCCGTGTTTGTTCTAGCAGTGCATGCATGATACTGAGTAAGCTACTGGCCAAGAGAGGCCTGGAAAAGAAAAAATATTGAAGAATGTGTGCCGTTTTAATTTGTCAGAATATGAAACAATATACAACCATATTTCCATTTATAAACTAACTTAAGAGGCACATAAGAGAGGGCATAAAGATAAAGAGGTGGGTTAAAGAGGGAACATTTTCAAATTTTCTCTTATTCTTAAGTGTCTAGGCTTCAGAAAACAACTAAGGAAAAAAAATTCAAAAAGAGCAAGAATATGGACCTTGAAAACTCTAAAAAAGTCCCCTTCTCTTTCAACTCTTAAACTTTATATTGATTATTGCATCCATTCTAATGTCATATTATTCCATGTTCTCTTTTGGAGCAATCAAATACATCAAATCTGTAGAAAAAACTATGCTAGTGAATCTAGGAAGTCGATAAAGCTTTTAGGCAACAAGGATTGCGCTTTTAAAGTCTTCTTCTATCGTTGAAGTGCAGACACTTAAGATCTTTTTTCTTTTTTTCCCTTTTTCATTAATTATTTACCCCTTTCATCTCATTCTTTTTAGTAAATAAAGTCAACAATGTTCTGTTTCAGAGACCCCAAAAAAAAAAAAAGGAAAAGAGAAAAAAGCTAAAATAAGAATTAACAATGAAAGGAAAAATAAACAAAAAAGTTACTCATTATGTAACAAAGTGCTGGAATAACAAATGAAACAGTTGAGATAAACCAATAGCAGAAACTTCCAAACAAAAATGATGGCATAAGGAATGAGAAAGGAACGACTCACATTTGCTCCTTGCAAGAAACCAACAATTTCCTGTAAATGCAAATTACAATTTTTGCAGATGGAAAGTTCTCACTTCTCAATTCCTTGTAACACCGTTGCTCAAGGGTATTTGTGATCTAATCAAAATATTTGGAACTTCCGTCAAAAAGAGTAGAAAGAGTTCCATTTTAGATATTTATTAGTAAGTGAGCTTTTCATTGAAATGTATCAGAATGATCTTATTTACCAGAAAAAAAAAAAAAACTGCACAAAAAGAGAAAGTTCCACAAGAAAGTAAAAACAGCACATAAGGGGAGAGATCCACTCATTTGAGTATGTGCACGGAGCTCATAAAGGGGTAAAAAATAGATCAGAACAAAAACAGTTTCCTGCTAGGCTGCTATCATCAGATGTTAACTGGCAATTGGACGGTAATAAGTATCATAAAGATGGTATTTTATAAAGCTTATTTACATGAACAATTTGAGACTGAGACACTGCCAATTGAAAGCTTCTTTCATTTGGCTTAGACAACACAAAGCATTCACTTTCCTTCTTTTTCTGATCATGTTACATTTTTTGGCTCCATAATACGCATTATAATTCATTTATTATAATTTTTGTTTGCTCTTTTAAAGATCCTTATTCTATGTAATTGTTCTTTTAGCTTTATTGATAAAAACTTCCTTCCTTTCTTTTCAAAATAAAAAATTATAATTCAATCATTCATTACAAGTCATACCTTTGGGATACGTAGAGGATTTTTAGCTGCATATTCACATAACTTTCCAATCTTCCTATCATTTGGTCCTTCTTCCTGTCAAAATTTGCAAAAGAAAAAAAAAATCCAGAAATTAAAGTAATTATAAAAGGGGAGCAAGAGTGGTATAAGGAAAAGAAAAAAAAATGTGTAAAAATAAATAACAAGAGTGATACGCAAAAGAGCAAAAAAATCCAGAAATTAAAGTAATATAAAAGGGAGCAAGAGTGACATATGGAAAAGAAAAAAAAAATTGTAGAAACAAATAACAAAAGTGATACAACAATCACAATTATTTTTGTCCAAATATGAAAATCAAAAACAAAGACAGAATATCCATTTACATTGGTTACATGAGAAGTGAAACCTGTAATGTTCTTATAAAAACATTGACACTTGAGATTAAGCCACTGTTTGGAAAAACAGTAGCAGAGCATTAGTCCAATATTATAAAAGGATAGCGATAAGCTTTGAGTGAAATAAGGAACTTCTGAAAGCAAAAGGACATAAAATAACACAGTTTACACACAGCCAAGCACAGGAGATGTCATCAGCAAAAGGGCCGAAACAATTTGTACCATAATCTCTATCGTTAACCAACTATCATGCCTAAAATATTTCAAAATTCATCTGCATCGTTCCATATTTGCAATATGTAGTTGTGCACTTCTAACTTTACAATGGCTCAGCACCGGATAACCAATTGTTATTTCTATGCATGCTACTGAATGCCGCACAAGCTTAAAAAATAAATAAATAAAGCATCAGCTACTTGTGTTATGCAAGTTCAGGTCCCCTTGCCCTTTCTAAAACTTTATTTCTAATAAGAGGTAAGCTTTTATTGGAAAGCAGTATTCAACTATTCCCCTGGCTATATAATTAACATGTGAGAATTGAGCAAAGATCTGGAGTATCCAGGTCTTCTTTGACCGCTCCTTTTATGGGCATAGGAAGCCTTCCCGTGTGATATTCACTCCAGGATCAAAACTGTTTCGGTTCGATCCTTTCATATAAACCTTTGTTTGACTCATATTTCCTCCTATTTTTATTTTGGAGGTAAACTAAATAGAAGGCACAGATATTTCAAAATGTTGTAAAAGTTTCAGCAACTGATTACTGATTCCACTCTAGCACTATTAGCAAAGATATGAAAAACGCTTAGGGGCACACCCACGCAAATCACCACACACTAATAAAAGGTGGGCCTTAACTATAGGATCCACAAACTATTAGCGTGCAGTACTCAGCACCATTGATGCCCAATAGCATTGTTCCAAGGACATCCTCAATACAATCAATAGTTGCAAAGGTAAAATGAAAGGCTTGTGAATCCTTTTGGTTACTTGCTCAAAATGCTTTAGAAAAATAAAACAAATAAAATTTTATTATCTCAACGATATAAACAGATCAAAAAGCACCAAGCTGATCCCCATTCTCAGCCCACTTTACTAAAATCATTTGACTACTTAGCCTTAATTATAACAAGTCAAGCAATGTACTAATTTAAATTAACAGATTACAAAAGAATTTGCACACAAGTAACTCTTACCAATTATCTATCTTCCCATTAAATTTTTTTTTTTTTTTTTTAAAAGACAACATAAAAACTAGAAAATACCCAGAAACACAAACCTGGTTACGAGGAAAAATGTCGGCAATGAGCTTCTTGTACCTCTTCACAGGCTGTCTAGACCTCGCCCGCATCGCCGGGCAGAAGAAACAAAGACTGCCACATGCAGGCAAAACTTGCCTCGAAATCACACCTTCAATGGCGCTCATTTTCGTACCAAATATATATGATTGTGTATATATATACGTGTATATATTTTTGTCCTCACAAAACAAAACTGGGCTTCAAAAACGACGACGCTTTCTTTCCCTTCCAAACCAAAGAAGAAAAAGCTCTGGCTTTGGCTTCTCAGAAGGGAAAGAAAAGCTCAAACAAATAACCAGCCTGCAATTCCAAAAATTGAAGATTTCCCAAAAATTCATCAAATTTCGTAGAAATTCAATCAAAAATCCTAACAAACAACACAATGTACCTTCCGAATTCGAGAAAAAACGCCAAAACGGAATCAGAATTCGATGATTTTGTATTGAATGGTTTGAAAAAATTCAGATTTTTCCCAAAAAAAAAAAAAAGATATTTAAAAGAAAAAAAAAACAAAATTACCTCGGATCAATTGCCAGAAAGAGCAGTCCAGAGGCTGGAGAAAATGGAAATCCGTCTTCCTCTAAGCCATGCAAAAAACAATGCACCGCAATTTCAGCAAATCCCTCCGCAAACTGATTATTCTCTCTCCTCTCTCTAAAAATCTGTCCAAAAACTTGTTTTTCCTTTTTTGTTTTTTGAATTTTTGGTTTCTATTTCTGTTTTTATTTTAATTAAATGCAAAAGTAAATATTGTCCGTTCGGCGCCAGCCAAGAATTATGATTGAAAATGTCCAGGCGTTCAACGGATATGAGTAATAGTGGGACCCACAATGCCAGCTCTTATATAGTGCCGCCTCATAATTGCCGCTTCATTTTGAACGTTGTCGAGGTAAAGAGATCATCGTGGCCGTTGACGTCGGGCCCACATGGCATTGACATTGGACGTGCTGTCTCGACGGTTTGATTACCCGCCTCTTTTGAGTTTTTCTTCTTGTTTTTTCCCTTTTTTTAAGGACTCGTTTTATTTTTTCGGTTTTTTTTTTTTTTTTTTGAGAACTCTCGAACTCAGTTACGACGACAAAGTTTGAACAAAATTTCCAACAAAAAAATATGCTTAAAATTTAAACATTTAAAAATATATATATACTTACTGGAGATGTTACGAACATATACATTCGTACATACACATGTAATATATATATATATATATATGTATATGTATGTATGTATATATATAGGGGGAGAGAGAGAGAGGAGGCAAATAGAAGTTGGATTGCCTTCTGTTTTCTGAAGAATACAGCTGTGAAAAACCACAATCCTTTTTTTTTTTTTTTTCCAAAATGAGAGTATTCGAGTGCCTCTGGCTGGGAACCAGAATTATGGTGGACTTGTCTATGAATTATGATGCATATAAAGTAGTCATATGGTCAATTTACTAGAGCTTTGCAAATTGATCTCCACTTTTCAAATGCACTTGACAATTTTGTCCTCCTCTGGGTTTCGTTGACATATAGTTTCAACTGATATATAACAATATAAAACAAAAATAAACTACATTATAAAACTCTCATATGTTACAAGTAACTTTTTGTTCTAACTACGTTGCCTAAAGTTATAATCCTTTACTCTCAACTTCAAAAATAAAAATTTAAAGGAAATCATAGCAACTTTTCACACAAGATGTCACGCGTTCACTAATGAATTATGGGAAAGAAAGAAACGGGCTTAGCTCAGAAGTGACTGGTTCAAACACCAGAGTTTGAGAGTGAAAATAGCAAATGGCCATGACGTGGATCTTTCTTCAGGTCCATGTATTACTCCTATGCAAGAATGTAAATTTGCAATTCCAGACACTTGATCTTTCTTTTTTTTTTTACCCCTTTAAAAGGAACTCTACAAAGTATTACAGAACAAGGTCCACAGACACTTTGGTTCAACAAAAAAAAATATTGAAATCTATCACTTGAAACCTGACTCCATCAATTAAAAAATTTCTCAGAGTTCTCGTCGAAACGCAAAACATCAAACGAATTACGAGCTCAGTTTGATTTCATGTCAGCAGGTTACTCCAGTATGCGCAAATGATCATTGTTGACTTACTGTTTGATGAAACAAATAATTTACTGGCGATGGCTTCCGAAGATTTCTCAATTTGACAGCCATGGAACCATAGAAGCCATGTTCTATGGAAAGAATAACAATAACTTCCCCACAAGTACAACATATATTCATTCCATGACCTAGGCTCGTGATGTGCCACCATGATCCCTCTCAACATGTTCCACAAGGGCAACAGGATCGCGAAATCCCCGACTGCACTTGGGGCAGACATCAATTGTCACTTTCTTCCCGCCAACTTTCTTTCCACCCCTTTCATGGACTTTCTCCACATGCTCTACCAGAGTTGTAACAGAAGAAAACTTTGCACCACATTGCGGGCACTGCTCCGTTTCGCCATTTCTACTGCTCTGCCCCACATCGTCCTTTGCAATCTGCCATTTTTGGCTAATCTCATTGCTCAACTTCGTCATGCTCGCTTCAGCAGAGGCTCGAACACTTGACGCCGCATTAAGGAAGCTTTTAGCCCACTTTGGTGAAGATGTAGCAGCAGCTTTATTAGGATTTTGCTCCTCTTTCCTACTCCTGTTTAAAAGACCCATAAACGGGAAACTCGATTCAGGTTTCTTTGGTCCAGGACATTTATGGTCAGGGCCAAACCGATGTTTCAAACAATGGTCTACTAAGCAATCCCTGCACTTCAGTGTGTTTGAAAATGTTAGGATCTCTTTACAGCCAGGGACAGGGCATTTTTTCTTCTTTGTGACTTTCTCATAATTTGACGGATCACAGTCCGTGTTAACATGTGTATCCCAAGTTATATTTGGATCTTCGTCAGGAATTAGATGAACACCTTTGGCACATAGTGGACAAATGACAACAGTGACATCTTGTCTGTCAGCTTTTGGACAATTGTGCTTAATGTAGCTTCGGTGCTCCAAACAAAATACCTGCCCAATTGTTTGACAAAGTCGGTAAAATAAAACACAAATCTGCAGGAAGAATAGGAACAAAGGAGAATCCCAAAATGAAAAAGGGAACTATAAGAACTTAAATCTTACGGTTTTAAGGGAACAGAAAGTAAGGGGTGCTTTCCTTTCCCTATTAATAATGTGTTAGCTTACAAAATCAGTAATGAGATTTTTTTTGTGCTCATACAAAATAGGGAATGTCAATCCTCACATCCCCTTAGTATTGATTACTTATCAAAGGGAATGAATGCCAAATTTACTTAGATGTCCAAATTTAATTGTTATTCAATGGTTATTTAATCATATAAGAGAATATTTCATTAATTACCTTGATGCGATTACCATTCCTAAGTTAGTAAGCTCTAGAAAAGGAACGGGATTGTTTCCCATTCTACCATCAAATAGATAAGTAAATACTAAAAAGGGAATGAATGATCCTTATTCTTATTACTTTACTTTCCTTTTCAATCCCGTTACCTTTCTCATTACATTCCTTTAAGGTTTATTAAGCCTGCTCTTATTGTAAAAGACACGAATAATTGTCTTAGCAAGAAAAGGAACATGCATTTGGTATCTGTGTCCAATTCCGCATTAGTGCATCTCCTAAATCCCAATCATGGAAATTTCTTTCTAAAGGAAATCAGAGATCTATGGCAACTTCATCCTAGTCCAATAGGGCATAAAGTTAGATTTATGGTTCCTAGAGACTAAAGCACACATTATATATTTACTACTTCCTTTAAACAAAATCCAACCTTCAAAAGGTTAATTAAATCATTACCACTTAATCATTGGTTGCAACAGTATGCACTGACGCCCATTTTTATTTTTGAAAGACCCAATGAGTTCCAAATAGCATTTCAAACAATTTTAGCAGAAAGCAGTTACCACATGAATTTGCACAATCAGACTCTTAGACAGTGTAAAGTGAACTAGTATTAAGCACCTAAGATAAGGTTTTGTGACAGTCTAATAGAACCCAAAAGAGATCAAAAAGGGACTTCTGCAACAACTAATCAAAATATAGGTCTTAAAATGGAGGTTTTATCCATAGATTCATATTAATAGAAATTATTTAAATGCAAGAAAACCTAAGTCAGCATGGGTACTGGCCGAAACGACCAGATTTAATTACTTTGAAGCCAAAAAATTTGCCATAATTATTAGATGACCGTTAAACCTTATAGCCAGTTACTTACGAAAACCTAAATTCCAGTGCAAGAGTTAGAATTAGATACTAAAGGCTCTAACTCTATACTAGTGTTACAGTTAGACCCACTTTCGTTAATAAGCTAAACTGCCTTTATATCAAGATAACCCACCAAAAAAAACAGAGAGAGAGAGAGAGATAACGCACCTAAATCGTATTTACTCTTACTTTACACGAAGTCTGTGAAACCATAATAGTCACTTTTGCATCAGCCAGTCAAATCTTTAAAAAATTAAAAAAAATGACAATTTTTTTTTTTTTTGTCTTCTCGAAGTGCAAAAACATACAAATAATTCTTGAACTTTTATTTACATTAGAATCCTCACTACATTTCCCCACCAAACACACATAAAATCTGTCTAAAAAGCCAAGATCGAACTTCGTTGAAAAAAAAAGGGCAATCAAATAATCAAATTTTATTCAAAGCATTCGCAAATTCATATAGATATCAATGATATAAACAGTAAGATATTCATTCCAAGGAAAGAAAATTTGGCGAACCTGGTTGCATCGATCGCAGGTGAAGGGCAAGAAATCGATCTGCTTGCAATCCTCGACGGTGCAATGCTTTCCGAGATTAGGGAATTCGGGAGTTCCCATTCAAATCCTAAAACAGCAATGACAATTACAGAAAGAAATGAAGTCAAAGAATTGGAGAAGATTAGGATTGAAACTCGAGCTGGGAAATCCGCAATATTATGGATTGAATTGTCTGGAGCAGTGGATTTTGTTCCGCGGAAACATAATAATAAAACAGGGAGAGAGAAGGCAAAAAAACACCCGCGGAATCAGAAAGACCAGAGGAGGAGTCGTTGAAAGTCGTCTAATTTTCGTTCTTCATTTTTTTTTTTAATTTTAGTTTTAGGATTTAAGAAATTCGTCCATTCGTCCTTATTGTTGCTCAATTTATAATTGCTTTAGCCTATCGGACTTCCGGCCTAATTGCTATTTATTAAATAAGAGCTTGAAAATAATAACAATAATAAGAATAAATAACAAGAGCTTCCTTAAACCTCAAAAAAAGACAACTTTTTCTTTTTCCAAGCAAAGAAAAAAGGGCCCAAGAACTAAAGAAACTAAAATTAAAAAAGGGCCCAAATGTGCAACTTTTGGTATTCTAAACAGTATCATTAGTTAAACGACATTTTAAATTTTTAGAATAGTGTGGAATATTAAAAAAATAGTTATTTCATAATAACAATCCTTGGACTCTATCTTTCTCTTTCCCCCTTTTCGTGAGTGGGGCCAGGGTTTCCTGTTTGGGCTCCTTTTTAGATTGAAGTTTGGCATTGTCGCTAGCTGATCACCAAACTAATGACCTTTGAGATGGTGGATAAGGTAGCATGGGTCTGGTCGGTGACTGATGGGCGCGGCCCGATGGCAGTGGAGGCGCAGATTTGCGTGATGGAGTCCAATAGTGTCGTTGTTTTAGGGCCATAACCCCCTCGTTAGTATGGTGTCTTAGGGTGACCAGTGCTAGAGGTGGAGACATGGCGGCTTCCACTGATATGGGGAAAGGGTGGGAAAATCTCAATTATATAATGCTCTTTTAGGGTGTTTTTGCATTTTGCACCATCAACAGCAAATCTCCTTTTGCAACAGCTCTACTCAAATATGGTTTCTTTGGCGTTCGTGCCACGGCGGCCTACTTGTTGCTAGCAGATCTTCCATATGACTGAGACAACTGCTTCTTTTTTTTAAAGTGTTTGGTTGTTTCAATAATAGCGTTGGGGTTTCCACCTTGTTAGTGTTGTTTTATGTTGTTGTGCTTTGATTTAATTTTTGTACAAACGGAAGTGATTTCTCCACCTTCTAGTTTAGCTTGTGTGTCCCATCTGTGAGTCTTTCCGCTTGGCAGGTTGAAGAAATCTGTGTTGCTGATATATCCTTAAGCTCTTCTGTGTGTGATCCAATGAAGAGGATCTTGACTAGCTTGTCAAAGAGAAAAGAATCCTTCTATAATGACCGTAGTAGCCGTGTCAAAGTGCTATATTCCCCACACTCGAGAAATAGAGTTCGGATTTTGCAACACTAGAGGTGACCTTTGTTGTTTGGGTCTCTTGGTCTCGAGGTCAGAGCTTTCTAATTGTTGCAAGAGCCATATTTATGCTCTGATTATTGCACAAGTTTTCGTTTTCCTATTGTTGAAATTCTTCATGCATTTAATCCCCTGGCACTTTTCATTAGGAATTACTGCTAGAGCAGGCTTCCTTATACTGCAAGGTCTTTTTAAGTCAAAAACTGGTTGTGTATTTCTTTAATTTGCAACTCAATTTACCTTTTAAAGTAGCAAGAAGGTTTGTGTTTTTAACCCTTATTTGAAAAAAATAATTATCACTTTTTCAGTTATAAAAAATATAAAACTTTCACATACTACAAAAATAATTAAAAAAATTACTACAGTAATAATATTAAACTCTTATATACTGCAGTAAAAATAATTTCAACCAATAGTTGTCACCGGTCTTTCAAACACTAATTAAATCTTCAAATACGTACATCCATTAGACGAGAAACTTCCACTTGAAAAGACGCAAGAAACTTCCCAAGTATCTTTTATTTTTTTTATTCATAGAAAGATCTTAAGCGCAGCCTCTGCGGAGAGAATCACATTCTTATGAGAAAATTATAAATAGATTTTACAAACTGTAAACACTTTTATGTTCTGTTCTGTTCTACAAGACATCTGACTTGGATGAAAACGCATTTGAAGCATAGAATGAAAAATAATAATAAAATAAAACGAATTAGCTTCTTGGTGAATTTTACAGCATTGTTTGTGGAATATTAGTATTTAACAAAGAAAATAAAAGATCCCAGGGGCTAGCGGGAAATAATTGTCCTGCAGTACAAAGTTTTCTTTTTCTGAACATGCGAATTTTATAACAAAAAAGGCCAAAATTTAGAAAAACTAAAGGAATTATTATGGCAAAAATCTTGCAAAATCAATCCAAAACTAAAATTTAGAGTAATTCATTCAAAATCTTAATTAAGAGTCAAAATCTTAATTAACAGTTGGTAAACCAGGTGAGAATAACAACAGAAAAGAAAACATCTTATAAAAAAGATCTTATAAATCCTCAAGAAGCAGCTCAAGCATCAACCCTCTCCGGAGGAGCCTCCAAGTGAAGTTTACCAGTCGGTTTCGCCAAAAGGTCGGTATGTTCTTGGAATGTAGATTTGGTGAAACGAGTCTCTCTCCAGAACTCGGGTGTGAGGAAACCATAAGTCTTCAATAGGCAGTCAAATGTAGCCTGCAATAAGTGTATCAAGTACAAAAGAACATTACAGCACACACAAAACCCATAATCTAATAAATAACTTGTACAATACTCAGATTTACAATTCGTTTAAACTAGTTCATCTTAATCCATTCTTCACACACTTCAATACATACAAATCCCATTATGAAAATTGCCCATATGATATTGTTTCTGATTCCTGAATTCTGTATTATGCCTACTGAAACTAATACAAATCTTAACTAATGCTAAACCATTGATTCTGAGTCCTGAATTCTGTATTATGCCTACTGAAACTAATACAAATCTTGACTAATGCCAAACCATTGATTCTGAGTCCTGAACTCAGTATTATGCCTATTGTAACTAATACAAATCTTAAATAATGCTAAACCAAATAGGGAAATAATAACAACAATTTATTTTATGCATAAATATAATGCCTATAGAAATCAACACCAATTCTTGGTTAGCGCTAAACTCAACTGGAAAAACTTCCAATACAAATTTCAATAAATGATGAAATGAAGTTTTTTTTGGTATAGAAAATGATGAAATAAACATTAACAACGATTATCAGAGTAAATTAATGCATATGAAATGACCTAAAATGATCGTCCACCAACTTAGCACTAAACTTAAGAATAACAAAAAAGATATCACATACAACAGATAATAATAAAAAAAAAAGATAATTTTCACAAATAATATCAAAAATCAAGGGAAATATAAAAAAAAATGAGAAAATGAAAAATTAGACAAAACCGAACCTTAACAAAGTTTCCGAGGGTCTTGGTGGATCCCCTAGAGGAAGTGAAAACATCCTCGATCCCAGCGAACTGGAGGACCTTCTTCGGAACCCTAGCCGCCACGATTCCGGCACCACGAGGGGCCGGCACCATCCTGACGGTGACGGAGCCACACTTTCCCGTGACCTTGCAAGGCACGGTGTGAGGCTTTCCGATCTTGTTACCCCAATACCCTCTCCTGACGGGGATAACAGAGAGCTTGGCCAAAATAATGGCGCCGCGAATGGCGGTGGCGACCTCCTTGCTGCATTTGACGCCAAGCCCGACATGCCCGTTTCCGTCGCCGACGACGACGAAAGCCTTGAACCTGGTTCGCTGACCGGCACGGGTCTGCTTCTGGACCGGCATGATCTTCATGACCTCGTCCTTGAGGCTGGGACCGACGAGAGTGTCGACGATCTGGTGCTCCTTGACGGGGAGGGAGTGGAGATAGATCTGCTCGAGGGACGTGATCTTGCCTTCCTTCACCAATCGGCCAAGCTTCGTGACTGGGACCCACTTCTCCTCCTCCTCGCGGCGTCCGGCTCCACGGCGGCGGCCACCACGGCCCCGGTCGCCTCCGCGTCCTCCACGGCCTCCGAAGCCGCGCCCGAATCCTCCGCGCTCTCCGCCGCGTTCGGCCATGGTTGTTGGTTTGGGTGTTGGGGATGAAGTGAGAGAAAAGGCAGAAAAGAAAGTAGGGTTCTGTGAGCGCTAAGGATGAGAGAGTAGAAAACCCTAATGCAGAGAGGCTTTTATATGGAGACCGGACCAGAGACGGGCGATTGCTGGCTGGGGTAGGGTTTGGGCGGAAAGATTGGGCCGTGGAGCGGAGTATGGATATAAATGTGGGTTGGGCCAATGAAGCCCAGCTTGTCTAGTGAGCAACTTGGGCCAACGGACTCGGTCATGAAAGTGGAAAAATGGTCTTTACATAAACGCCAAAAGTGGATTGATTTATACCGCCTAAAAAAACATTTATAGAGGATAAATATACTATATAAAGGAGTCTGATGATATGAGGTTAAAGATTGTACATGTGAAATGTGGAGAGGTATTAAAGGATAAAATGGTTATGACATACTTTTTTTGGGATGTGGAAAGATGGCATTCAGTGTAAAAGGCCAGTGGAAATACGCTGGCAATCCCATTCAACTACACGTTAGAACTGTTATAGTGTAAAACAAAAATAGACTACAGTGTAAAGCTATCACATACTTTCAGTAAATTAGTTTTAAGTTTTGGTTCCAACTACGCTACGCTACCAAACGCATCCAAAATTATAATACATGACTAAATTATTGTTATGAAATTGAAATTCAACACAATATTCTAAATATCTTTTAAATTCTTTAATTACATAGTTATTATTTTAATGATATTATACTTGATCCTATATAATTACATAGTAATTATTTTAATGATATCATTTTTTGATATGCGTAGAATATTTACAAACCAGAATTATATTTTAATTCAACAAAAATAATTGAGCAATTTCTCTCACTAACCTTTGAAATTAATTAGCCTTGTAAAATTAGGAGTAATTTAGGTGATATACTAATTTTTTACCATCACGATTGTCTTCCACTATTTTTTTCACTCATAGCATATCTGCTAGTTTAAAAAGCTAAAATACCCTTAAAACATATGTTTGTTTTATCCTAACCTAAAATATTTATGATTAATTATGAAAGTATTTGGAAACTAAGTTCCAACTGCTACACTATACAGCTCTCATATGTTATAGTATTGAGTAAAAAAGTGCTACAATACAAAGCTCTTACATGTTACAGTGTTTAAGTTCTAACTTCAAGTTCCAATTTAGTTCCCAAATGCTCTCTATGTCTTTATATTTATTTAAAAGTGATATGTTTAAAATTTTCTCATAGAAGTAGTAAAATTGAAAAACAATGCCACAAAGTAGTATTTCTCAAATTGACATTAAAATTAGGTTGGGTACACTTCCAAAGAGAAAATTAGATGAAATGATAGAAGTTTTGTTGCTATTTAAATTATGTCATAATTTTTTTTTTTTTTTACAATTTGTATTTATAATTTGACCATCTAGGAATATAGTTCAAATTAAGAGTTTAAATCTTGAAATTTTGTAAGAGAATATATTATAGTAAACAAACCACAACTTTATAGTTTGAACTATATTCTCAAACATCTTAGATATGTTTGTTAACTTTTAGATAGTTAATTTGTATAGTAAAAATCTAAAACTTCAACATTAAAAATTAATTTTTGTTTATCTTCTTCTGTTATTTAAAAGTAAAAACAAAAACTATCCCAAACAAGCCTTTAGTTTTATCCATACCCCACAACATATGAAAGATATGAGCGCATAACCCCGTTTAGAGAATGAGGCTACTCTCTTGTTGGAATTGTGCCCGAATTGCCAAGATATATAGATGTTTTGCAAGTTTTGCTGGCATTTTGCAAGTCATGCAACGAATTGTTCCACCTTAATGGCTCTTAATGTTGTGATTGTAGCACCGTCTTCTTCTCTAAAGGGTATTAATTAACAATCTTGTGTTACATGGATGGCTTTTAATGGCATTTTAATGGATAGATTATTAATATGAATAATAGCCATGATTTGAAATATATAAGCAACAGTCCCCTTCAATCACTTAAAAAGTTGCCAAGAACAACATATTTGATGGCAAGGTCAGTTTGTATTTTTAGAATTAATTACGAATTTTCAAAAACCAATTGCATTTGGTGAACATTATTAGCTAATTTTTTTTGAACTTCCAAACAAGGTGATCACCTTGCATTTTAGCCAAAAGAAGATAAATGGAGAGAGTGACAAAGCAAAAAGATTAGTGGAAGATAACAAATACATGCACAAAAAAAAAAAAAAAAGAATATAAATTTTACTTTGCTTGTCATAAGAA
>CAMOHE010026692.1:0-21611 GCA_946598075.1 Artocarpus hirsutus
ATCTTTCTTGTCATACAAGTAAAACCCTTGGGCTCTCCCAACCGGGGTTGAGTGAAGATTGTTGTCCAAGGTAATAGGGTCGTCGAACACGACGACGTCCCCGAAATGGTTAAGCCCCGCCATTTTCGTCTTGTTGGCCCAGCTCGGAGCGCCTACGATGGCCGAGGTCGCGTTGTTCGCGTTCTCGCCATTGTAAACAATGTCATGGAAGTAGAAAACAAGCCTTTTACAAGGTTTGTAAGGTTTTAATTTTTGGGGAGTTGGAGCAGATGAAGAAATTGATAGAAAGAGTAGGGAGCAGAGGAAGAAAAATGGGAAGAGATTGGCTTTGGCTTGCATATTTTCTCAATTAGTACCACTATAATACAAGGGTTTTGTTTGGATGATTATTGTGTTATGCAATCTTGAATATTTATAAAGTTGTGTTTTTGTCGCTGCTTAAATATTTTAGCTACTTTAGCTTGGCGTAAAAGGAGATTTTAGTGAACCGTCCAATGAGGAGTTTTAATCCTTATCCGTGAACGACACTGTTTTGATTTGTTAGCTTAGTGTCTACGACAAAGGTGATCATTGGGTGCATGAGACATAGACTAGCTAGCTAGGAGTACTGCTTTTTCTATGTATAATGAGATCACATTGAGAGATGATTTTGAATTCCTTTAAGTTTCAGAAAGCGAAGCAAAAAGGAAAACAGCAACACATCGATTACATGAATTTAAAAATTTCTTTCCCGTATTCTGTTTTTCTTCACCTAATTAATTGGAGGGTGAAACTTACCCACCAAAAAGCTTGCTATGATTGGAGGTTGGTTAGTACTTGCATTAAATATAATAATCCAACTGTTTCCTAGTTTCGAATATGAGCACACTTATATATATAAGTTCACGGGTTAAAATTTTACTATTTACCAAGTATTGAGGTACAATCTAGTTTGTAAACATGGTGTTTTAAACTTATAAATATGAGTGATTTTTTGTCAAGATGCTAAAAGACTAGTTTAAATTATCAATTTGGTTTAAAAACTATAATATTTGAGAGCTTTACACTGTAACTTTTTAATGTAATATATGAGAGCTTTATAATATTTACAGTTTAAACCAATGATTTAAACTATTGTTCCAAACAAAGCATTGGAAATATAAAATGAATATTTTTTCAAAGTCTCTTTGATTTAATCCATTTTCATTAATTTTTTTCTTCAAAATAATTGTTTTTTTTTTTTTTTTTTTTAACTTCAGTTGTTATTCTAAATTGCTATAATGTACGTTTATCTAAGTTAACTATTTCCATAAATGGTATATATATGCTTATAACTTATAAGAATATCCCACTCTCGCCAAGTTAGTTCTCTATAAAATGGAAACTCAATTCCTGATTCGTAATGTGAAAGCCCACAAGAACGAAGTTCCTATGTGTGGGTAGAACTAGAATTTAGCTCTTAATTTCAATAGCAGAGACACGTACGTACGGTTCTATTTATTTTTATTGTATGTGTAACGCCCCTATATGGGGTTAACAGTTTTTAAATAAATAAAATAAAAATCAAAAAATAAAAATAAAACAACAAAGTAATTTGCTCGGGACTTGAATAGAAACTCTTAAGATAAAAATAAAACATAAACAAATAAATAAACCACAGTTTAATGTAGCACCTTAAATTTTAATAATATACAACTGTCATCATCATCATTTCAACCCTCAACAAATCTTAATACAGTCATAGAAAGTAACAATCGATACTTACATTATCATGAAGATCATTCTTTGCATTTGAAGACATCCCAACGTAATATAATTACATAGCTTCCTCAACTATTTTTCTTGTAATCATCTCACCCTTAATAAGTCCTGAAAAGAGGAAAATATAAGGGAATGAGCGACAACATGCTCAGTAGGGAAAACCATTACTCACCTTATGGTTTTATACTTAACCACATTAAATATACATGGTTAGTTAGTTTTCATCATTATCCAAATTATGTAATTTATTATGATCATATTCCGTGGATACCATAGTTAATCATTACCAAGTTTCATACATATACATATGTACAATACTAATATTCATCATTATTCCTAGGTATCCACATTATATAAAGTATCACTCAACTTATCGAAACCCAAATGGACATGCTTGGCTATCCTCCAAACATTCCGAGGGTATTCCGGTGAGGGGACATCAAGCCCCGAGTCCTCACCAAGTCGATTCCTGTACAGTGTGTTTTGGGACTTTCAACCCAAAGAAGCGTCATCACCTTCCCCTTATTTTACCTTTTAGGGAATTCATGTCCAAGGATGTAACCGCCACCCTCTTCACGTCTCACCATTTCTCAATGTTCAATCATTATTTATAGAGTTAATTTTTCTAACCATGCTTCCCAATTTATAACAACACATGTTAATTCATTATGTTCCTCGCTAATCAATACAGGGCGAGTTCATGTCATAGTTTCATATGTGATTCTCATATAATAGCAGTTCAACATAGATACATATATCTTGTAGTAAAACAATCAATTTTAATTCCATAAAAGCCTCACAAAAGATGAGTAATAGAATCCCTACCTTTCAAGTTTCTCAACAATCTTTTAATCTCGAAATTAATTAACGTTAGCTCCATATACCCTTGATTCTAAGTCGTGCATAAAGACAATTAAAACTAAAGCATAACACATAACCACATCCATAAATGAATTAAGTGTAAATCTATATATTTTAGTCTCTAATAAGATTCATAAATCACTTAGGATAGTGTTGGAAAGGTTGCAAGATATTAAGGGATTAGAAGGTGAGCAAAGTTGGGTTCACCATCTACAATTAGCACATGGGTTAACAGGTGATTTACTTAAGGTAGACGGGTAATATACTGCCATTGGTAAGTTTACTAATTTTCAATCCGAAAATTGAAAAATTCATAGAAAATAAAATACAACTCTGATTTAGGCTCATGATAGCTCATTGGAAAGCTTAGGATGTCTATTTTTGAAATATGCAAACCAATTTACAAAATTCATTTTCATCAAATCCTAGAATTTCAAGAAAGGGCTACTGCCCATAGAGATAATACAAGGTTTATGGAATGTTAAGTTTCTCTTTAACCCAAAGCATATTATTCTTGTTCAAAATGCCAAAATCATTCTAAAATATGCAGCATGCATTATATAATCATAATAAACATATTCTCATGAGTTTTATACCAAAATCATTATCAAACCAAAATAAAGGTTGGTTGTCAGTTTTAATTCAAGACTCAAGTTTTTGTTCATAAATGCTCAAATATGCATGCTAATATAATTAGAAATTTGTATGAACTTTGAACACAAAAATTATACATCAAAGATGGAAAAACACATACTAAAAACCAAGTTTGAATTAAAGAAAACTTACCTCAAAACTCTTTTGAAAAACACCAAAGTTTGGGTTAAAAATCAAGCTTGAATTGACTCCAAAGCGGCTTCAAACATGGCTAAGAATTATAGTTTCTTGGCTACAAAGAGAGCTTTATGCCTTGTGTCTTTAGCTAGAAATTAAAGTGAGAAAGGAGAGAATGAGAAACTAGAGAAGAGAGTGGTGATGGTTGAATAAATTGGCATCCAAATAATTGAGGAGCGGGAGATAATTATAGGTTTATGGAAAAAGTTGTAGTAAGAAACAAATAAGCAGTAAAAGAAAGTATTATCATGTCTCCCATGGAGATTTTTAGCAAATAATGCCAACATAATTGAGGGGGCAAATGGGGCAAGTTGTGGAAGAAGATGAAGGAAGCATTAAAAAGGTGGTTGAGAAAATATATCAATGTCTCTTGGTAGTTGGGGTGAATTAATTCTATGTCTCTAAGTGAGATAAAGGTTACTTAATTGAGCATTAATGTAGCGGGACAAGCTTAGTAGAAGTGATGAGTGATGGGTAGGTTTTAAATATTTACTACGGAGACTTGGTAAAAATACTAAAGTGATATTTTATTCATATGATTTTACAAAAATCATACTCGTTAAAATAACGGGTGTTTCAGTATGTGGAGATCAGGCGTAAGGGCATTTGACAAAGTCAAGTTTGGGATCAATTTGATGCCTTGCGTATTTTTTTTAGCTTAGAAATTTACATCAATACCACATGTTTTGTGTCCTTTTTTGACAAAAAACTTCATCCTTGAATAATAATATTTTTTATATATGACAAAAGCACGAATCATTCTTATTTATTTTTGATATATTTTTACATCATTGTCACATCAATACTAACAATAAAATATAATTACAATAACAGTAATTATTATAATCACCAGAATAATTATAAAATACATTATTGTTGTTGAGGGTGAGCTCGGTGCCACCGCCGAAGAGCCTACTCCAAGTGGTCGGCCAAACAACTCGGCAAAGCTTCAAAGAGCTTACAACCAGTCCCGATGAGCCTAGGTCTTTTATCCAAGGTGCTTCTCAAGGTCCCCCGAACCGCACCTCAACAGGTTGTCTCCTCGGATTGAGCACCAGCTAGGGTCGGATTCTGCTTACTTGAAAGTGGGCTGATACTCACCATCATTGGCCAACAGATGACAAACAACTCATCATCGGATGGGAAGCAATCTACTAGCGGAGAGACATGACACTTATCTTTTGCCACCTGACACGCCTTGATGTGACACTCGGGTCATGGGCAAAATCTACCTAACACTCGGTCCAAGTGGTGGCTTATAAATAGGATGCATTTATTACATTTTGAGACACGCTCTTTCCCACCTAACAAGTTCCCGACCTCTATTGAGCAACCCTTACCTTGAGCATCGAATAGCCCTTATCTGTTGACTGACCTTTTCTTGCCTCCGAAGCATCTGTCATCTTGCTGCAGGTTTATTCAATCATGCAGAGATGAACAGGGAGTAGTTAGGCACTGTGCGCAGCCGCACGTGGTGTTGATTTGAAGCCAAACTCAGATAAGCATCAACAATTGTGATTGTTGGTATTTATTAAAAATCAAAAGTGATAGTTGTGACATAAAAGAAAATATAATCACTACCAAATGGGATGGTCTAATAGTTTCAGACTACTGCGATGAGCTTATGGTAAAAAATTCGAGTATTAGGGCCCTTTTTGACGATCTTAAATGTGAAAATTTGTTCTTGTTAGATTAGTATTCGATTTAGAATACTTGATACTACGACCCGATCATAGAGCCTTCATAAACATTTCTATCAACATTTAAAGAACCCCTTTTGTAGATTCAAATCCTATATCTTCTTATTAATTCCTTCAGCATTTACAGAGCACCTTTTATGGATTCAAATCCTATGTCTCCTTATTATTGTCGCTTTTTGGGTGCCTTTAGTATGATGCCATATGGTATCATATTGTCGTAGGATATAAAATGGACAAAAACGAAGGAATACCCCTTCCTAGACTTATTCGATACATGTATGTATGTATGTAAAAATCAAAACTAGTAATTATGAAACACCAGAACCTCAAACCAGAGCGACCGGCTTTTCAATCACATTATTCATTCATGGCATTTGCCAAGGCCCAAACTTGGATAAACTTATCTCTTGCGAAACTCTTCTGACACACATTAAAAAAATATATAAAAAAAATGACAAACACAACATTCCAATCAAACCTAACATTATTGAAGCCTAAGCATCATGATATGCTATAACAAATAACATGTAACTCATCACCAACCCTCGTAGAACTTGATATCAACCCTAAGCCTGAAGTACACTTCACCCTCAAAAGCATCAGTCATGATGGTGGCAACCCCACGGTGCATGAAGAAATCCCCTGTGCCGCCGACCACCAAGTTGTCCCTGCTCTTCACCACCAACGGATCCGCTCCGGCAAAATTGATCGGCCCTTGGTGGTCTGTACAGTTGAGCACAAAGCTGAAGCCTAGCCAAGCCGTGTAGGTGTTCTTGGTGTCGTAGATGTAGAACCCTTGCGCCCTTCCCAGGGGCTTGGAACGGAGGTTGTTGTCGACAGTGATTGGGTCATCAAAGACAGCAATGTTACCAAAGTGGAAGTTGCCTGCCAAGATCGTCCTGTTGGCTCCCTCTGGCGCGGCGACGATGGCTGAGGTGGAATTGTCTTTGTTTTGGCCGTTGTAGACTACATCGTGGAAGTAGAGAACCAGTTTTTGCATGGTTTGCAGTGCTTCGTGGCCTTGGTTGGGTGAGATGATGAATAAGAAAATGATAAACCTAAGAGACTAAAGAAAATAAGAAGAATGAAAAGCTTTGATGATGCCATTTTTTTGAGGTGTTTGACCTTAATTAGTAATGGGAGTTTGTAAGTAGCACTTGTTGAGTTTAAATATAGAATTCTTGTGTGACCTCAAACAAAGAAGAATGAATTTGGAATCCTTAAAGGAATTTTCTGTAGATGCCATAAGTTGATGAGCAAATTAAATAGTACTTGATATTTAATAGAAATGAGGGGAATATTTATCTTTTTATACTCTCTATTTTCACTTATTCAAAAACTACATCTTCGTTTTTTTATGTCATTGATCGAATGTAAATTTCAGATTAAGATTTAATATACAAACTTATGCCTTATGTCGGTCAATTTGAATTTAATCTTTACGATGATCAAATTATTCTCAAGTAAAAGAAAAAAAGACAAACTTAAATACAAAGAAAACAAAAAAAAAAAAAAAACACACAAAATATCCATATTGAGGGTATTCTACATATTTTTCAGATCAAAATTTTTAGTTTAAAGTTGATTTAAATTTTTAAAGTTTTTCTTGTTTTTCTATTTGAGGGCATTCTAGAGATTTTTTAGATAAAATTGAAGTTAACCATATATAAATTTATGTGTTAAATTTAATATGATGGTATATATTTAATAACATGTTTGAATAAAACACAAGGCATAAAGAAGTAAATAACCCAGTAAAAATAGAACAATCAACATATTTTTGAGTGATATTAATTGTGTTGTCAAGAGAAGTGCTATACTCCAATATATCTGCTTTCCCTTTCCCCATTTTATTATAGTTTTTGATGATCGGATTCCTTGGATATATATGCTTATATATATGAATGTACACGTTATCGTCATTGAGTAAAATAAAAGGAATGATGTATACATTTCAAAAAAAAAGGAATGATGTATATATTCACTTGTATGCATATTTTCATTTTAAAGGATAATTAGTTACTCACAGCATATTAAATATTTGGCGTGTTGTTACGTACGCAACCATATTACAAAGGAGAATTTGTAATTTCCTATGACTACTAGTTGATTATTTCCTGGTCGGGCCGCCATAAGGGTGATATAATGATTAGCAAAGATTTTGTCATATTGGTTTGGGGAATTTTACATGTATGTGCAAGAGAATAATAGCCAATGGACAATAATTGGGCGAAAAGTGTAGAAACTTATGTCTGTAAGCATCGTTGCAGTTAAATAGTCCTTAGCTAAAAGGCTCATAGCCTGTCTCCCAATGCCCGAGCGAATTTTGGCACTTGGGGTTACGGTATGGCATTTCTATTAGGATACTATTCTGTAGAAACGTCCTTTTTATATCTTTACAGTGGTGTTTAGAAGGTGGTAGGAACTATTGGTTAGAACCATTTTTATTGTAGCATATAAGAGCTTTATACTATAACAATTTTTTTTTTATTGTTACTGCAGCATGTGAGAGCTTTATATAGTTCATAACTGAGTTTGTGGTGGGAACCATGGTTCCCACCACTATGCCAAACAGAGGTACATGGTTAAAAGACCTACTTAAAAAGTAATGGACCGACATATAGTGTATTTTTTAGATTAAAACTCACTATTTTATGAGTAGCAAGATTTTAATCTATAAAGCTAAATAAGAGTGTTCTAGGTCGGTATGATCAACACTATACATGCTGATCTTGTACAGTCACACATATTTTCATTACTAATTAAAGTGGAACATATATTATGGTATTCTATTTAATGTGTGACAAATGTCACTTTCTCGTTCTTCCTTTTTTCATTTACTTTGTTTTTTTTAATCTTTAATCCTCTTTGTTTTTTCCTCTCTCTTTTATATTTATATTGGTTTACTCTTTACATAGAACTACGTTGTTATTCACTATTACACCGAATTACCTACGAGTGTATTTCTGGAATTGTTTCTGCAGAGGTTCAACAACGAAGAATGAATTCGGATCCTTTTTGTGATGTCTTCAGCCCCTATTCATGGGCTTCAATCGTTGGAGGGAGTGGGCTTTTATAGTGCCTGGAGTAATGGGACACGCGGTAGATGGGGTGTAAACTTTGCGCCATGATCCCACGTTCTACATCATGGATTAGTGTTTTCTGTGTCTATCGAGCCCATCGAATCAAAAGACAGAAGTTAATAAATTGCCAATAACCCTCAAAAGGGATAGAAGTAGAAAAAGACAGTGGTAGGTGTATTAAGCCAAGTAGAAAAGGAAGCTTCTCTTCATAATTGGAATAATTAATAGAACCTTTCTTGCTAAGAAGAATATATTATCCGGAAGGGTTCATTCTTTTTCTTCTAACTTTTAGTTTTGCTAATTTTTCCATTGCCCCAATTTGCTAAATTATTGTAATGTCTCATTTTCCTGGTTGGTTCAGTTGGTAGTGGACTGCTCCGTTTAAACAAGTAACTCGAGTTCGAGTCTTTGTGAACACAGCTGCCAGTGTTGGGAGATTCTTGCCGCCTTCGGGTCTCTGCATGGGTTGGCTCCAGATTAGTCAGATAAACCCCATGGGAGTTAAGGGGCCGTTTATATAAAGGGTTCGCGCCTCCCGTGGTGGGCTCTGAAAACTAAAGGGTGTGGATTATCACCACAAAAAAAAAATATTTAGTGGCAAAAAAGAACATCCGACCCAAATTTTTAAAATTGCAATAAAGTTTAGCCCTAGTCCGTCAATTCTTAACGGTAAAGTGGGCCAGGTTGCAACAGTTTAACAAGTTGAAGGGAATGAATTGCCAAAATTTAAAAATCAGGGGACAAGTTACTAAGTTTGTAAAGTTAAAGGGCATAAGTACCAAAACCCTTTTTTAACGTGCCCAGCTTGTGTGTTACTGTTTTTTTGATAGAAATCTTGTGTATTAGCTACTCCGTACGAGAACCAAAATAAATTAAAATCAGAAAACAAACAAATACAACATTTACAAATTTTAATATGTGATCATGGAATGTAGCGTAAAACTGCCCGTATATTCTGCAACATGGATTGCCAGACATGTGTAAAATTAGACTAATCAAAAAGTTTTATCAACAATGTAACTTTTTAAAAGTTTTTGTTTGCAAAATGACTTTGAAACTACCACGTGTAAACTCGGAACAACTCTTAGTCGTTTAGTGCAAAAAGAAACGAGATTATCCTGCTAATTTCACATTTTAGAGTAGTCATTTTAACAAATTCTGTTAAAATTATCCTGTCTGTGAGGTCATGATTGTTTAACTGAAGGGGATTTGCCTGATGATAAATGCTATTTTGAGGAGTTAAGGCTGGACACCTTGGTTTAATAACCCGTCTCGCCTCTAAGGTTTTGTGTTCTTTCTAGTTTTTCTTCAGAAAAATGGGGAAAATTTTTTTTGCATTTCTAACATCACTCAGACATGCATAATGCATTTATTTATTTTTCCCTCTTTACCAGTGCATGATAGATTGAAAGTGAAACCTTACCCAGATCCTGTGTCAGATTCAATACAATATCCAATATCTATTACATTCATTTTTCTGAAAATAAGGATGAGAAACCAATCTTATTTTCAGAGAATTAGTGGGAGTTGTGATTATGTCTTCTAAGATGCCCCTGTAATTTCAACATTCCTAGAGGTAGGACCTTGAGTTTATTTCGAAGCCTGCTGAAGTGACTCGTGCCTAAAGCTTTGGTAAGAATATCTAATGTTTGATCAATAGCGGGAACACACAGAACAAAAAGAGTCTTCTCCAATACCTTCTCCCTGACAAGAAATAGATTAAGCTCTATGTGCTTGGTTCTTGAGTGAAGCACAGGATTTGCAGATAAAGAAAAAGTGCCAAGGTTGTCACACCAAATTACTGGAGCTCGAGTAGTTATGACCTTTGATTCTTACAGAAAAGACTTTAACCAAAAAATTTCTGCTATTATAGACGCCAAGCGTCTATATTCAACTTTGGTACTCGATCTTGAAACGGTAGCTTGTTTCATCGAATTCCAAGTGACTAAATTAGTTTCTAGCTAAGTGCAGAATACTGTAGTGGAACGTCTATCATCAAGATCAGTAGTCCATTCTGCCTTGCAATAATTAGTAAGATTCAAGCGGTCAGAAGGAACAAAATGAAGACCGTGGTTAATTGACCCTTTCAAATATTTGAGAATCCTTTTTACTGCCTTCCTATGACTTGACAGAGGGCATACTAAGAAGGCAATTTCGGGTCTAGTGATTGTGACATATTGTAAAGCCTTTTGCCATCTTCCATAGGATCACCGTTCGGATATGTAAGAGATTGTCCATTGATCATGGGTGTTGGAAATGGTTTTGCTTCAATCATTTTGGCCTTCTCCAACAAGTCAGAGATATATTTAGTTTGGCATAGATGTAGCCCCTGAAAGGTAGTGTTGACTTCAATTCCCAAAAAATAGTGTAATGGTCGTAAGTCTTTTAGTAAAAAGAGTTTGTTCAGGAGAGAAATGAGTTTTTGATGTTCTTTATCTTCACTGCCTGTTATGATTATATCATCCACATAGGCAAGCACAAGGAGAGAGGTGTTATTTTTTAACCTTAAAAACAGAGAGTTGTTAGCCATTGATGGAGTGAAGCCAAGCTGTTTTAACGTTCGAGTCTGTCGAACCAAGCCCCAGGGGCTTGCATAAAGCGCCTTATGCAGATTGCAGACAAGATGAGTACTTCCAACCTTCTCAAAACTTAATGGGCTGGTTTAGATTGATCCTAACCGGATAATTAAGAATAATTTTTATATTAATGGATTCATAGAATATTGTATTAAACCTGGTAATCTTTTGTTAGTGTTCCATTTAAGAACAGATTATTGAGTCCAAGTAATTGACCTTCCAATACCTTGCCAAGGCTATAGTTAGGACCACTCTCACCATGGCTGGTTTAACTACCGGGGAGAAAGTTTAAAAAAAATGAAAACCTGCAGTTTGGTGAAATCCTTTGGTGACTAGTCTCGTCTTGTACCTAGAGATGGAACCATTGAAATTTTTTCATAATTTTTAACAACCATTTACATCCAACTAATCTTCCATCACTAAAGAGGACCAAGTATTATTCCGTTGAAGAGCATTATGTTCCTCCATCGTTTCGTTTTGCCATTTGTGGAAGTCAAGGCTTCCTCAACTGTGTTGGGCTCAGTTGTGTCAAATAACTTGGCGGTATATTGCTTGGGTTTGAAAATTCCAATCTTAGACCTTGTCAACATGGTGAAAGTGTTGATGGCTTCTTTCACAATAGGTGGTCGCCCCCGTTTGACTTGAATATTGTTAGTATCTTTCACAATAGACGCAGGAACAGTATCTGTAACATTTTCAACATTGGCAACTTGCTCTACAGGTGAAGAGGGTATTATAGTTGTGTTAGAATGTGAGGGAGGAGATTATGCATTAGTGTTAGGAAAGTGAACTGATACAATAGGTGTTGAAGTGTCTGGAGAGGAAGGTGTCTCTTCTATATTTTGTTGAACAGACGGTGAAAATTCATTATTTTGAGTTGATGAAACAAGTGGAGGGATCAATAACGAATAAGAGTGTAGGAACTGTTGAATTTAATATGCTGTATTTTGCTGAGATAATTTTGCAAAGGGAAACTGTTTCTCATGAAAAATGACATCTCTAGATGTGTAAATTCTACCATTTTGCGCCAAACATTTGAAACCTTTGTATTGCTAACTGTAGCCAAGAAAGGTGCAAGGCTGAAGGGTATACTCTAATTTATGATGATTGTAGGTCATAAATGAGGAAAACAAAGGCATCCAAACACTCTAAGTTTTCAGTAATCGGGTTTTTTTTTTTTTTTTTTAATAAAGAACTTCCAGAGGAGTTACGATACTACAAAGATTTGGTCGACATTCTAGTGATGAGAAGGACACTAGAGGAGAATGCATCATCCTACTATTTTAATGGCATGGAGGCTTGAGCTAACAAGGTTAAACCAACTCATACAATATGCACTGTTTGAAATTTGAAATTATACTATCCTTATTTAACGACTTTTTTTTAAAAACCGCCATAGTAAGGGAGAAAAAAAACATGAGGACTTCTCCTGGGAAGACGAAAACTATCGTGGTAACTTGCAGCGTCTTTTATAATTACATTATACATGACGTTTTTGATAAAAAATTGTTGTATAAGATGATACTTTCGATGATGGTCTTTCATAAAACCTTGTTGGACGGTTGTTAAATACAAGACTTACTCATTTAGGGCATGTTTGACACCTTGCATAGTGATCCCAAATTCCAACCTCAATCTTTGTCTTAATCCTGACCTAGTCTCGAAATCCAACCCCACAACCCAGCCCCGTCATGACCCAGCCTTTGGTCTTGTCCCAACGCCTATCTCGGACCCATTCCTAAACTTTAACTTTGATATCAGTTTTTAATATGTCAGAAATATTTGATAGGATTTATTAATATGATCATTTTATTTAAATTATGCAGTACAATTTCATGCGGCTTGTATTGCATTGCGTTAGTTTTTAATTTTGTATTAAATAATACAATATATGAATCTCACCAAATAATATATTATTTTTTATAGGGGAAGTGCCGGTGTACCATTAGTGTTCTTATTTGCAAGTCCCAATACGAGCTTATGTTATCAAGTGAGATGCTGACTCTCACCACTGCCGCAAAATTAGTTCACAACTATTTGTTTATTCTCTACTTTTCTTTCTCTTTTAGCTAGTGGAAAAGGGTTAGTGATTAAAGTAGCCGGATAACTCCAAAGAGGCCAGACATCTAGCTTTGCATATAAATACATCCTGACTGGATTATTTTTTAATTTCACATACATTTTTATAGAAGCATACTAAATTATTAGTGATGAAATGACGCATTGTTGGCGGTACATTAAATGTCACATTAGAGAGTGGGACCCTACTTGTTTACTTTTGTGATGCATCACTATATTCCATGAAAGTCTATATGAGCCATCTGTGCAGCAGTGTAATATAATAGAGATTTCCATGAAATTCTTTCTAGTCTTTTGTGAATCAAATTCCATGAACCAAGGCCAATTTTTAAAACTTTCAACAATGAGAATGTTGTTGAAGTGGCTAGTCTCAGTACCACAACAAAAGACTATTTTTTGAAACAAAAAACTTGGATCAACCAGAACTTTACATGCTAGGTTATTAGGCCCCCGTCTAATTGGCAATTCCAAGTTCAGAAAAAGGAAATCCAGTTGGGTGATTATTCAGTCTGTCTCTTTTGACTCTTCTTCCACACTTTCTGAGGCCAAATTCTGGGGAACCTGACCATTGTATTGCTGCACAACCAAAACTGATGCTGTTGTAGAGAAATCTGGGGATGTCAACAAACTCCCCGCAGGCCCCAATTCTGGGCAGTCGCTCCTTTTCGTTAAAGCTAAGGCCACTTCTCCGACAGGCATTCGACCGACCAGAAATAGATTGCAGTTGCCAATCTCATGGATCATCGCAACGGCTTGATCCGAGCTTCTTACTGCTTTCTCTTCATATTTGATAGAGTTGTCCTTGGCCTTATTCTGCTTAAATTCCCTCAGGAACTCCTCGTCGACCGAGTCCAAACTGGGGCTAGAACTTGCTCCCATGTTAACTCTTGTAATCTCCCCTGCAGCCACATGTTCCACGTGAAAGTGAATAACTGTTAGTTTGATACCGGGGTGCTCAGCCATACGAACGCCATAAGCAAGGGCCTCTCTGTCATCTCCACCCCCGAAGAAGAGAACTGTAATGCAATAGGAAACGTTACTTGCAGCCACATGGCTATTTCCACCAAGACCCCGATCAACAAAAATTCCAACCGAGCAAGGCGCGTGCTCAAGTACTCTCCTGTTAACCCCTCGGAAGTCACTTCGGGTAACCTCCAATGAACCATCCAGCCTTTGGTGTTTGTGGAATGGAACGATTATGATTGCGGCTCTTTTTCCCTCGGCAGTAGTACAAATGTCCTCGTGCATATCAGACATTGAAGAAATCGATGTCATTGGCCTGACTGACACTCGTCCTAGTTGCCGGTATGCCTCGAATGCTACGACAATATTGCCAGAATCTGATCGGTGACCCTTGTTCCAAAATGGTAGTCCATTTCTTCTTGCCTTGTGTACCATCAATATAGCTGATGGCCTCTCGGAAAGCTCCATGAGGTGCAATGCATATACACAAAGTTCTTGACGCTGCTCAGTGCCTCTTGAGGACTCAAGCAGGTTTAGCAATGACGGAACGTTTCTTATGCTGTGGAAACAGGCCAAGATCCTGAGTTGAGTGTTTGGATTTTTCCTCTCAATTGTTCTGTACTTGTAATCAGCCATTCTTGCCCTTCTTGCCGGCTTATACACCGCAACTACAAGAGGTGTGGTAATGAAAGTAGTAAAGACGGCCATTAGAATCATGATGGCAAAAGTTTGGTCATTCAAAACCTGCAAATGAAGAAATATTTTATTCAATCAATCTTTCAACTAAACAACAAACAAGATTCCATTTGAAAATATATACATACATACATACATATATATATATATATATAAAACAAAACAAATAAGAATTTACAAAAGAGTAGTAAAAATTACCTTTCTGTCTTTACCAATGTTGAGGACAATAAGTTCCACCAAGCCTTTAGTGTTCATTAGGAACCCAAGTGCTAAGGCCTCACGTAAGGGCAATTTGCAAGAAAGGGACACCATAACAGTGCCAAAGATCTTCCCAAAACAAGAAGTGAATATAACTAAAACTAGAAGACCCCATGACTGGAGACCATCAATTGTGGCTATATTGGTCTTCAATCCACTCGAAACAAAGTACAGAGGTAAGAATAGACCCGACACAAGATCCTCTACTTTTTCCACTAGAGCACCAGCAAATGGTCCGTCCTTTGGAACAAGAACTCCAATGACGAAAGCACCAAACATGGCATGAATTCCAATAGTATCGGTAATAAACCCAGCAGCCAGAACAGTGGCTAATGTTGCACATATATACATCTCATCCACTGGTTCACCTTCGTGACACCTCTGAGCCAACCATTTGAATATTGGAGGGACGACAAGAATACAGCAAATTACAAAGACACAACCAGACAGAAAGACCCACAATGAGACAAAGGGAGATTGACCAGACCCAGATAGGGCAATGGCGAGAGCAAGAAGAATCCACGCAGCTACATCATTGACTGCAGCAGCTGACATGGCCATCCTACCAACATCGGTGGTCAAAAGTTTCAGCTCGGCGAGAATACGAGCTAAGACAGGGAAGGCAGTTATTGAGAGGGCCACTCCCATGAACACCAGGAATGCAGCACCACTTCCACCTTTAGATATGGTTGCGAGGAGGATAAAGGATGTGCCAATTCCTAAAGCAAATGGAAGGCTGATTCCTATAATCGCGATGCCCAGGGCCTTTTTCCCAGTGCGGCGAATGGATTTAGGATCCAACTCCAGGCCTGCCAAGAAGAGGAAGAATAGAAGACCAAGATTTGCTAGTGTGTCCAAAACAGTGAGACTCCTAGCTGGAAAAATTGTATGAAGATAATTTCGGTTCCGTCCCAGAGCCGATGGACCAAGTAGTATTCCCCCCTGACAAATGAAACAAAGTAGATTTTATTTTTACTTCTGTTGTGTGAAATTAGGCAAATAATGCTATGGATGAGGACAAGCAATGCATCTAATGGGCCTCAAAGATTTACCACTTAAGTCGACACTAACAGTTTTTTCTCCTAGTTAAGCAAACAGTATATTTTATCCCCAAAAAAAAAAGTTAATAGCTAATTAGGGCTAGTACTACAAACCTAATTTTAGCCCAAAATTTGACATCAAAATCCTCTCAAAACTCTAATGTAGAATTCTGTACGTAATGAATATCATCGGAGCAAAACTTTAAATGCACCTACAATAATTCAAGCAAGAAAAAGAAGAAACTTACAATAATCTCCGCGATAACTCGTGGCTGTCTCAATGGCCTCATGAGAAATGCGAGGACCCGAGTGACCACAAGTACCAGACAGATCTGAAGAATAGCCAGAGGGAGTGCAAAGTGAAGAGGATCATCACCCTGGAATGCACCATTGGATGTAGCCTTCATTGGAGGAGGACAAATCGCGGTGCCATTTGAAGCCATTTCGCGATATCGAATCCGACGACCAAGACAGCAACCGGCTTCAGCCTCCACAGAGCAGCTCTCTTAAGGAACTTTGGCACTACAATTTATTAACACCCTTTTCTTGTCAGGCCATTTAACACAACGGCATACAACATAATGAAAGGATGACCATTAACCAACTTAACAAATCACAAAATTTAACCAATCAAAAAGTCCTTCAGAAAAACAAGTCCAACCAATTATGAAAATTTTCCACACTTCTCCACAAAAATTAAAAAATAAAAAAAAAAAAACAGTAAATCTTGAGTTTCTTACATCTCTTATAACTATTAGAGATTCTGTAAAAGAAGAATCTTCCACGATTCATAATCACCAATCCAATACAGGAATGCAAAAAAAAAAAAAAAAAGAAAATTCACATCCCCATTGAAAAAAAGAGATTTAAGAGTGACCCAGATCAGGTCTATATCACCAAAAACCAAAATCATGCAGGAAAAAAAAAAAGATGGGGCAAACCAACCGTCAAGCCAGAATCAACCCATGAAAAGAAATCGAAAGAAGAGAGATTGGGAAGAAAAAAAGGGGTAAAGAAGTTCTACCTGCTTAATGGGTCGGTGTAGTTTGAATTGAATCGGACTTTAATCGGCTCGTCAGAGGCAGAACCAGAAGAGAGAGAACACGGCCATAGCAATGTGAATTGTGGAGTGTGGACGGTGAAGGGAAAAAAGAGGAGGAGCAGGACGAGGAAAGTGGCAACTGAAAATGACATGTGGAGATTGACGTGTGAGATTGAGAGTGAGCTTTTGAGTGACAGTGTGGGAAGAAAATTTAGGAGTCAGGACCCTCCAGATATTTGAAATCTTTTTAACTAAAAAGTTAGAAAAGTGAGAGTCAGTTGTCAGGGATTTTGAGAAGCAAAAAATGCCTTTTCCGCGTCCTCTGTGTCTTTCTGTCTCCCTTTTTGGAGTGGCTTCTGTTTGTGTTAAAAAAATAAAAAATAAAACAAGCACAAACAAACTGTAGCTTAAAAAAAAAAACCTCAAATGGGTCCAAACGAGATTAAATTTATTTAATAAGAAAAAAATATTATATTTAAATTTACAATGTATTATTGACATTGAGATATAAATTTTAAAATCTATTTTAAATGTGTTTTTAGAAAACATATCTTATGACTTTAGATTAAAGATACTTTTTTTTTTATTTATTTATGTTTGACATTGGTCTAAACCACGTTACAAATTATATACAGCTTTCACATGTTACAATAACAATAAAATCGTTATGGTATATTTTAATTAATATTATAACCACATTATCAAACATCTTATTTATATTATTTAAGGTTTCAAAAAAGCAACAAAACAGCTTTTAAAAAGTCTTCTTATTATCCTTTTTATTAATCTCTTTTTTGTCCATCGTTTTTCTATCAATCTTTTTTTTGTCCATCGTTTTTCTTTTTTCTTTTTTTGTCAATTTATAGTGACCAAATTCATTTATTAATTTGTGTGTTCTTGTTTGGGTTTCATGTTTGGGTTTGGCTAGATATTGTTCAAGTGGGCAATACTTTTTTTTATCCCCTTTTTTCTATCTAAAAATGGCAGGTGGGTCATGATCGTCAAACAAAGCCCCTAAGAATATTTAAACCAATCGTGCGTCGATTAGAGATAACAGAGGCACTGTCTTATGCTTGTTGGGCTCTATGTTTGGGAGCAACAGATTAAATCAACTTTTGTTATAAAGTTTAAAAGGATGTTTAACAAAATTGATTAAAACTAATTTTAGTTCGAGAATAATATAAAACTCTCACATTAATAAAAAAATTATTATAGAGTAAAGCTCTTACATGCTACAACATTTTAAACTAAAATAACCAACTTTGCCAAACACCTTCTAAATTACTATAGTTACTAGTTTAATGTGTTCCTAAACATGCTTTAAACATACAATACATCATTACTATTAGAACAAAAATACTTAATATTTCAAAAAAAATACAATGATATGAGATTAAAATTTTGATGGACTAGTGTGAACAAATTCCAAAAATAAGAATTTATATACTCATCGACGGTCTCAAATTAAGCTAATTAAGAAATAAATATTTCATTTATATTAGAGATGTAACGATGGGCCGGAGCCCATGGGCCGGCACGGGCCCATCCTGACATAGTCATAGGTTGGGTCAATATGGCTCATCACTGTTCAAGGCATAGCCGAGCCCATAAATATTGGTGGGCTGAGTTAGGCCAACATGCATTAGCCCACCGGCCCATGAAAAATCATGGGTCAGGCAGGGCTTGGACTGGGCCAACATGGCATGTTTAGGCTCATCATGGACTGGCCCATCTCGACTTGTGTAAGGCCTATGTAGGCCCACAATGGGCAAGCCCACCAAAGGCCTATTGTGGCCCAATTTTATTTATATATATATTTTTTAGTAATTTTGTAAACATCTTATGTATAATTATCTTGATTGTACTCTTTTTTTCCTTATCAAGGTTTTGTCCTACTGGGCGTGTAACGCTTCCTTACGGATGTCACAAATGTCATTGTATTCATTCTCGTTTTTATTACTTTTAAAATTAACCCATTCAAATAAGGTAAAGTCTATTAAACTAATCCCAGGATCCATACATACATTTTTTTTTCTAAATTTCAATATTTCAAAACTTCTTATATTTATTTAAATAGTTCATCAATACCAAATCAACGAAGACATAATATAAAAAGAGTTTAAAATCATCACTTATCTGTTCACAGTTCGATAGGCCGAACTCTGAACACCGATAGGCCGAACATGACCAGCAGTCCGAACTTCAACCACCGGCTGGCTGACTGAGACCTTACAAAATCAGAGTTTTAAAATACTAAAATCGACAAGTCGATATAGTGTAATCAGCAGGCCGATCATTGCATCAGCAGTCTGGCTAGTAATAGTCAGAAAGTCAATCTACTATCAAACCCAAAAATAAACTAAAACAAATCCCAATATCTCAAAGTGCGGAAAATAAACAAACATAGAAAAATAAACATAGTTCATAAATCTAAAACTTCTTTCTTGGTGTATTCCATTTTCAATCCATCGTGCACAACTTACACGTCTTTCCTTGCCCTCCACCTAGTCCATGATTTTCTTTCCCGTATCTGCAACATGATGTAATACTGAGTAAGCAAAAGCTTCGTAAGTACATTTCATATCTCACAACATAAAACATCTTATGAACTTCATTTTAAAACGTCATTACCATAAGCATCATCATAATAGTGTGAAACACCCGTTATTTTAACGAGTAATATTTTTGTAAAATTTAATGAATAAAATGTCACTTTAGCACTTCTTACCAAGTCTCCGTAAGAAACATTCAAAATTTACTTATTACCCACTTCTACCAACCTTGTCCCCCTACATTAATGCTCAATTAAGTAGCCTCCTTCTCATTTGGCTAAAGGTTTCCGAAGGAGACATAGAATTAATCCACTTCAATTACTAGGAGACATCGATTTATTTTCTCAATCACCTTTTTAATGTTTCCTTCATCTTCTTCTACAACTTACCCCATTTTCCCCTTCAATTATGGTGGCATTATTTGCTAAAAGTCTCCATGGAAGACATGATAATATTTTCTTTTAATGCTCATTTGTTTCTTCCTATAACTTTCTCCATAAACCTACAATTATCTCCGGCTCCTCAATTATTTTGATGCCTTTTTATTCAACCATCACCACATTTTTCTCTAGTTTCTCATTCTCTCCCTTTCTCACTTCAATTTCTAACTAAAGACACAAAGCATAAATCTCTCTTTGCAGCCAAAGTAACTATAATTCCCAGCCATGTTTTGTGGTGTTCGGCCCGGGCGTACTCCCTCAAGCCTCCATAGAACTCACCTTGTGGGGCCCCTGAACTTATGACTCTTATTGATAGACCATCCCCGTGTCGCCCACGCATCCGTACTGTCCCCTCTAGGGCCCTCTGGCCCTTTAGGGTTTTCTTTCGCGTCCTTCGGGTTCGAACCTTAAACCTCCCTTAAGAGGTTCTTATTTCCCTTAAGAGGTTCTTATCGTAATCAGCCTTTCGTTGGTTTGAGTGTAGGTTTGCATTCTTCTTTGACCGTTCATTATTGATTTCCTAAAAGAGTTAGGAATTTAGGAATAATCTTCTAATTATGAGACAGGATTTCACTACTAGGGTAATTATCGATAAGCAACTAAATCTTATACTTATCATCAAACTTGCATCTTAACATTTAACTTTAAAACATACTTACTTGGAGGGCTTGGACCGACGTGTAGCGATATGAATTTAAAACGGAATACCAAAGCCTGTAACGCCCCCTTACAGACGTCACAGATGTCGTTGCATTCATTCCCCTTTTTATTACTTTTAAAATTAACCATTTAAATAAGGTAAAGTTTATTAAACTTATCCCAAGATCCATGCATACATTTTTTTTTCTAAATTTCAATATTTCAAAACTTTTTATATTTATTTAAATAGCTCATCAATACCAAATTAATGAAGACATAATATAAATAGAGTTTAAAATCATCACTTAATTCTGTTCACAGTTTAGTAGGCCGAACATAACCGACAGTCCGAACTTCAACCACCGGCAGGCCGACCGAGGCCTTGCAAAATTAGAGTTTTAAGACACTAGGATCGGCAAGCCGATACAGGGTAATCGGTAGGCCGATCATTGCATTAGTAGTTCGACCAGTAATAGTCGAAAAGCCTTACTGGTCGGACTGCTAATCTACTATCAAACCCAAAAATAAATTAAAACAAATCCCAATATGTAACGCCCCCTTCAGGACGTCACAGATAACGTTACATTCATTCATTAAAACTGAAGCAAACTATTGTAATTGATAACATGTATTTGAAATCATAATTTGGAAAAGCATTCCTAGGATCTTTACATACATTTTTTTTTAAAACAAATACAAAAATACAATTTATAAGAAATTATAATCTTTCTTAATTAAAACAATTTGCTTTTCCATAGACATTGTATAAATAGTTTGCTAATATCATTTAAAAATTAAATGGTCCTTTGAAAATAGAATAAAATTTCTTTGAACATGTCTCGGCCGGCAGGCCGAACTTTTAACTTCGGCAGGCCGAAGGTCACCCATCGGCAGGCCGTCCGAGGCCTTGCAAAATGGGGTTTTCAAAATTCACAAGATCGGCAGGCCGATGCTTGGCAACCGGCAGGCTAATTGGAAAACTTCGGCAGTCCGACCAGTATGGTCGGCAGGCCGAACTTAAAAAAAAAAAAAAAATTCTTTTTAAAACAAGTTTTAAAACTTCAAATGCGGAAGAAAACTTATAAAAATACAGTAAACAAACATTCACAAA
>CAMOHE010026698.1:0-26617 GCA_946598075.1 Artocarpus hirsutus
ACTATTTCATTCTAAATGAGATTGGACTGTACTTGTAATATTTAATTAAAGATCCCAAACTTTAATTAATTATTACGGACTATTTAGATTATTATCTATAAATTTTATCCCTAAGCATATAACACTTATATGCTAAATTTATAGTCACATAAATAATCATGGAATTTTCTTGATGTTTATAAATGTATTCATAATACATATAAGCAACCAAAATAATTATAAATGTCACTTTATTTATTTATTAACAATATGCACAATGTCACACTTTTAGGGCATCAAACCTAATAATCTCCCACTTCCTCTAAAGCAGGTAAGACATGTCTTTAAGACCTAAGCCTTCCAAATGTCCTTCAAAGCTCTTTGCAAGTAACGTCTTGGCGAAAGGGTCGGCAAGGTTGTTTGCCGACGCAATCTTCACAACTTCCACATGGCCTCGTTGTACTATTTCTTTGATCAAATGATATTTTCTCTCTATATGCTTTCCTCTTTGGTGGCTTCTAGGTTCTCTTTAATTTGTCACTACACCACTATTATCACAATATAGTGTGAGTGGTTTATCCATGCCTGGAACTACTTCCAGATCATTTAAGAACTTACGGAGCCAAACAGCTTCTTTAGCTACTTCACAAGCAGCCATATATTTAGCTTCTATAGTGAAATCAGCAATACAAGATTGTTTGATGCTTCTTCAAACTATGGCTCCACCTTCAAAAGCAAACACTAATCCAGACTTAGATTTACATGTGTCTTTGTCTGATTGAAAATCAGAATCAGTGTATCTAATGAGAATCAAATTCTCACCGAATATACTAACATATAGTTTCTCGTTCTCCTGAGATACTTGAGAATAAGTTTAACCGCTACCCAATGATCTAATCCTAGGTTGGATTGATACCGACTGACTATACCTACCGTATAGCAAATGTTAGGTCTTGTACACAACATGGCATACATTAGACTTCCCACTGTAGATGCATAGGGTACCCGTCTCATGTATTCTTCCTCTTGAGGTGTCTTAGGACACTACTCTTTTCAAAGATAAACTCCATGACGTGTAGGTAAATTACCTTTCTTGGAGTTTTGCATCAAAAATCTAATAAGCACCTTATTGATATATGATGCCTGAGATAGCACCAATAATTTGTTCTTACGATCTCTTATGAGTTGGATTCCAAGAACAGAACTTGCCTCTCCCAAATCTTTCATTTGGAATTGGTTGGTGAGCCATTTCTTTACATTAGATAATACGCCTACATCATTTCTAATGAGTAGGATATCATCTACATAAAGAAATAAGAAGACCACCTTCTTATCTTTGATGTACTTGTATACACAAGGTTCATCAATGTTTTGATCGAAACTATAAGATTTGATCACTTCATCAAATCTCAAGTTCCAACATCTTGAAGCTTGTTTGAGTCCATAGATGGACCTCTGCAACTTGCAAACTTTTTGCTCTTGACTTTAACTACAAACCCTTCTGGTTGCACCATATAGATGCTTTCCTCAAGATAGCCATTCAAAAAGGCAGTTTTCACATCCATTTGCCATATCTCATAATCAAGAGAAGCAGCAATGGATAAAAGAATCTAAATTAATTTAAGCATGGCTACGAGTGAGAAAGTTTCTTCATAGTCAACTCCCTCTTTTTGGGTATAACCCTTTGCCATAAGCCTAGCTTTAAAAGTCTTAACTTTCCCATCCACTCCTTTTTTCTTCTTGTAAATCCATTTGCACCCTATGGGTTTTATCCCTTCAAGTAAATCTACAAGTTCCTAGACTAAATTAGAGTACATGGACTCCATTTCAAGGTTCATAGCCTCTAGCTATTTCTCCTTCTCAGAATCTTCTATTGCATCATGATATATCAATGGATCATCATCACCATTATCAGAGATAGCAACATGTGCTTCTCCAATTTCCTTGTAGCAAGCAGGTAGTCTCACAACCTTCTCACTACGTCGAGGTGGTATAACATTCTGATCGGGAGATGTGGTCTCTTCATGTTGTCTTTCGACAACGGTTGTCAGTTGCAGTCTGAGCTGATCAAAAAGTAACTCTTCAAGTACAACTTTGCTACAAGGTTTATAATTTGTCATGTAATCATTCTCTAGAAAAGTGGCATTTGTCGATACAAATACCTTCTTTTCTTATGGACTATAAAACAAACCTCCCCTCGTTCCTTTTGGGTATCCGCCAAACAAGTATACTTTAGAACGTGGTTCCAACTTCCCAGTCTTTCCTTTCAGCATTTGTGCTGGACACACCTATGTACGGATATGCCGCATACTAGTTTTGCGACTATCTCATAACTCTAAAGGTGTTTTTGGAATAGACTTAGATAAAACTATGTTTAGAAGATATACTATAGTATGTAGTGCATATCCCCAAAATAAAGTGGGTAATGATGAGTAGCTGAGCATGGATCTCACCATATCTAGCAACGTCCAATTTCTTCTCTCTACAACACCATTTTGTTGTGGTGTTCCAGGTGCGATGAGTTATGATAGAATACCATGTTCTATCATATAGTCCTTGAATTCAGTATCAAGATATTCCCCTCCTCGATCAGATCGAAGAGTCTTCACCGTCTTTCCTAATTGCTTTTCACCTTTCGCTTGGAATTCTTTAAACTTTTCAAAAGTTTCAAATTTCTTTTACATTAGGTATATGTAGCCATACCTTAAATAATCGTCAATAAATATGACAAAATATTCGTAACCACCACCTGCTTGTACATTCAATGGACCGCGAACGTCTAAATGTATTAGCTCAAGTGGTTCCTTTGGCATTTCACCTTTTGTAGAGAAAGGCCTTTTACTCATTTCACCTTCAAGATAAGATTCACAAACTGGAAGAAAACTAACTTTTAGTTCTTTTAAAGGACCATCCTTTACTAGTCTGTTAATTCTGTCAAGGTTAACGTGACCTAATCTAAGGTGCCATAGGTATGTTTCATTATCAGAAGAAATCTTTTGCTTCTTGGAGTTTAATTGTTCAACTTTGAATATTTCGGTATTGAGCAGTGATTTTTCGTTGAGCCTTAAAGTGTAAAGCCTATTTTCCAAATGCTCAAAACAAATATTCAAACCATTTCTAGAAATATTAACATAATTATTATTAAAAGAAACATTAAACATTTGTTCAAACAACCTGGCAATAGAAATCAAATTTCTATGAAAACAAGGAATATAATAAACATTGTCCAAAATTAAAAACTTGTTTCTAAAATAAAGTTTAACAACTCCCACTACTCTTGTCGAAACAACCTCTCCTATTCCTACTTTCATCGTTTGTTCCCCATCGGCAAGCTCCCTTGAAGAACTAAGCATCTGCAAAGAAGAACAAACAATGGTTAGTTGCCCCAAAATCAATTATCCAAGGTGAAGTATCATCTTCAATTAAACAAGCTTCTAAAATGAGTAAATCTGATTTACCATTGTTCTTCTTGTCTTTGAGCTCCTAAAGATACTTCTTGTAGTTTCTCTTCTAGTGCCCAACTACGCCGCAGTGGAAACATTTTCCTTTAGGCTTCTTTTGCTTTGAGCTCTTTTTGCTATTGTTGCTTTTGTTCTTCTTAGGTTGCCCACTATTTTTAAACTTACCACTTCCTTTAATCCTCTTCCTTTTCTTATTCTTTTGAATAGAAAATGAAGGTTGAGCTTCTGCAACAGTTGCCTCATCTTTTTTAGTCTTTTCTTTCAAAATAGACTCAAAGGTTTACAGTTCATTAAGCAACTCAGTCATATTATATTTTAGCTTGTTCATGAAATAGTTGTTTTTGAACTAAAGGAACGCAAAGGAAACGGTTTCCAAAATCATCCCTACCTATGTGGCTTCCTCTATCACAGTCCCATTCACCTCGGCCTCATGGAGATAGTTAACCATGTTGAGAACATGTTCTCTGACTGAAATCCCTACCTTCATTTTGGCATTCATTACCGCCTTAATGGCTTTACGGCATGCCTTTTTAGAAGGTTTGCCAAACATGTCTTGTAGAGACTGCATTATCTCATAAGTAGTCTCCATACTTTCGTGCTTCATCCTAAGCACGTCAGACATGCCAACCAAAAGAAAACAGCAGGCCTTGTTGTTTGCCTTGATCCAACGGTCATATACTTCTCATACATTACGAGCAGCATTGGCAACAGGCGATGGAGGACAATCCTCTGTCAAGACAAGCTTGTAATTTTTGCAAATTAGTACAATGTTCATGTTACTCTTCCACTTAAGAAAATTATCTCTAGTTAATTTTTCATTTGAGAGAATAGCGATGATTGGATTAGACATTATTGCTGTAATAAATAAATAAAATAACATAAATTAAATGGTTGCATAAACATTATAAATATATGTTTTAGAATAGTAAACGTGATGCATGATGCATATGAAAAAAAATCACATAAAAAAATATTTTACTAATTCCATGATTATTCAATTTTAATAAATAAAGTGATGCCGTAGGGTAGTCAAATTATTTATGAATTGAATTGAGGCATTCTCAATTAATAAATATATTCAAAATATCTCATATTTTCTATACTTATTAATAACCGTTTATATTGGTCAAGATCTAATTAACAATTAATTATATCTTTATGAGTGTAACCCACTATTTCATATTTTAATAACTTAACTCAAAATTGCCGCCGTAGGGTAGGTCAATTTTTTGAAATACATTGTAAAATCCTATCTCTTGGAAGCTAACCTTGTTATTGATTTAAATAGGCACCCTCTGTAGGGAGGACGAAATCAAAACATCGCGAGGCGCCACTTAAATCTCATGGTGTTGTGTTAATAGTGGAGACTGCAGATTATATTGTCATATTACCTTCTCCCATTCATTATTTTAAAAGATGTGTTTTATCTTATAAAAAATCATATGTTTAATACCTCTAGTAAATAAAAACAATTTTTATTACTAGGTTATATTATGTGTTAATAGAATCCCATTCTACTTACACTTAAATAAATAACCAAATTTTCTAAAAATCTAAATTTATTATGAATTGTTTAAGCTACCCAACATTAAACAATTTAAAATTAGATAACTTAGAATTAATGTGAATATTACCAAGTCTTAACTATTAAAACTAAATTCATATTATTCGGTTGATTAATAAATTAAGATTCTATAAAACCAACCCAATTAATTTAATCTCATTAAATTAATTCTAACACATATTAAATTATTTTATAAACACCTTTATAAAAAAAAATATGCAAGTGTATGCATGACGTGTTACAATAACTACAAGTTGGCACTTTCCTAGACGACATGTTATAATGCATGAACATGTTATCACACTCATCATATGAAAATAAAGCATGAAAATAAGTATTAGATTTTTGACCGAGTCCTTTTAGATAATTAAATTACAACCCATAAAATAAAAGAAAAAAAATTACAAAATGTCTTATTGTAATTTAGATATAATTCCCTGCTCTAATTTTGCAATCTTCATTGAGTGGTTTACTATACAACAATCTGCTGGGTTACTTTTAAAATTTAATAGGCCTAAATTCTCAACTAGACTAGGTGACCTAATAGACTTCATCTACTTCCCACGTGCAGCATCTACTATGCTTCTCCATGAATGTGCAGTGGTCAAGTAAAAAAGAATAACTACCGCCACCTCTTTTTTTTAATTGAAAAAAGCCCAGGTGCATAAACATCCCTATGTGATATTATCTTGTTTATTATGATATGACATTCACGTATAGCAGGAGAAGGAGAGAAGAAGAGAAAAAAAAAATTGGAAAAGAAATAATAATCATAATAATAAATTACAAAAAACCTATGCCCTTTTATGGGCTTACATAGATTGATCTAATCAAACTGAAAATAAAAATACTAATCCAAAAGGACCATATAATTAACGACTAAAAATTTATTCATAAAATATACTCATTCATCACAGGAACAAAAATTACAAAGATACAAAGTGCCCACAAACATGCACCAAAAAACATGATATTATCAAAATAAAATCATGTTAATTAAAATTGTATATGCTGTAACCCGCTCTGATGCTATTTGTTGAAATTAAAAATTGAAACGCAGCGGAAGGAGTGGATCGTTGACAAACAAAAATTTTTTGAAAATTTTGTTCATTAGGAATAGATATATAATCTTAATTAATAATAGAAAGCTTTGGGAATTTTTACCAACCTTTTAAAGACTATCAAGGTATCCTAGCTTTCCTTTTTGACACCACGATCTTCCAATCTAGGCCTCCCCACCAATAGAAAGACGAGTGGGCGTCAAACTGCAAGAATAAATTTTCCTCACACTTTTCTGAATTTGCTATGTACTCAACACATGAGATAACAGACTTTTATTTTTCAGAAAAGAACTCCCAGTTTTCCTCTTTGAGTATTCTGCAAGAGTTACGGGAATGAAAAACTCTTGAGATAACTATTAGATCTCATTTTTTTATATATGACCATTAGTAATTTTTCAATTAATTTTAAATTTGAAATAACCACCATATTATATATATGGGGAAATGATACATTTTACATGATTCTTACCTTTTTCCTTGTCCTTTTTTTTTATTAACCGAATCACATTATTGGGATTCTTTAAATCACATACACACACACACACACACACATACCTTTTCATAAATGTAAAGTTTTTTTTTTTTAAGTTTACTTATATATATATATATATAAATAGATATAAACATAAAAAACAAACGTTAACGAATTCGACAGCGAATTCGTATACGCGTGTATGTATATATATATTATTAAAATCTTATATATATATATATTAAAATTTAAAAATAAATTTCATTTATTTTAAAAAAATAATATTTAAATAATCAAATTATTTAAATATTACCAATTAGTTAATTAACTAATACTCAGTTAAATGTGACAACATTTATCACATTACATTATGTGTCACAAAGAACATTTTCTGTGTCACATCAATAATTCAAGTGTGAAATAATTAATTCAGAATTCAATAATTCCAAACTAAATATGTATAATTTATTCTATGCATAAATCCAATATAGTGTTATAGAGGTGGTATTAGGGACTTATGAACCTATAACCCAAGCTCCAATAAATTTGACAATTAATTAAACTTTTAGTTAATATGCCAAATTTATTAGTTTTAGTGTTATTCCACTAAAAACCTAAAATTGAACTCTTGAGATTATAGTGAAATTACTCAAAGAAAATAAGCGAGTAGTCCATTGATATAATCATTACATATAAGTCAGTCCTCAATAAATAGTTCATAATAAGAGCTAGGTTTAATATCCGTTCACCTCTCTTATTACATCTTTATTCTTGAGTTCAAGTAATTCTCTAATGAACAGTTAATTCATAATCTTATTTTGAACGAGCACTCTACTGTTCAAACCTCAAATTATCACTCAAGAGAACTATTTTTCTAACTTCTTTAGGGAAGGAATGGATTCTATATCTGTATAATATTATTCACAGCTATTTATTACATTTTGTTTCTAAGATACAAAGTTATGATCTGTATTTAGATAAATCTTACTATGCAAGTTAAAAAACATAATGTCATAAATAGGAGTCTAATAAATACTCAGGATTAAGACTGTCAAACATATGATCATAATTTATAGGGTTCAGTCCTATATAATCTCATTATATAAAGTACCTCTAATCCAATGTCTTTATATTAATAGCCCGAATAATGACTACTTCATTCTAAATGAGATTGGATCTACTTGTAATATTTAATTAAAGATCCCAAACTTTAATTAATTATTACAGACTATTTAGATTATTATCTATAAATTTTATCCTTAAGCATAAAACATTTATATGCTAAATTTATAGTCACATAAATAATCATGGAATTTTTTTTATGTTTATCAATGTATTCATAATACATATAAGAAACCAAAATAATTATAAATGTCACTTTATTTATTTATTAACAATATGTACAATGTCACAACTTTTAAGGCACCAAACCCAATAGTAATGTAGTGTAGGAATTGGACTCTTTAAAGCTAAACAGCATAAGAATTATACTATATGGAGAAAATAGATAAGTATGAAAGCTTGTAAACAGTCCAGGAAAAAATAATGACAGTATTGGAAATATGCCAAGAATATAAGAAAAAATACTGTCATTGTAAATTTGGACAGTTAAAAGAATGGTGTGGGGCCTATTTGTTACCCCTAAGGTGGAAATTCTTCCACCTCTTACCTATGAAGACCGGTTGTGACAACTGGTGGAGCCAGGTTTTTAAAATTTCAATTTTACACCAAATTATGCAATTTCGCAAAAATTGGAACTAAGTGATAAAGATGACTGTGTTGTCATCTTTTACACCAAACGAGGTGAAAAATTTTGCGACATGTCCCAAGCTAGATCCCGTCTTTGTGGTGCGGTGGGGCAAGTTTCTTTAATTGCAATTAAGCCCTAGGTTAAGCAAAATTACAAACAAGTCCTTAAGTGAAAAGGGTGGGACTTTGGATAAGCCAAAGTCTCCATCATTTTTTGTGCATGACCCATGAAGGGAAAAAAAACAAAACATTTTGCTCTCCAAGAAACTGATTCTAGCTCCCCATTTTCTTCTCAATATTTTTCAAAAAAGTATAACTTCTAATCAAACTTAGAAGCAAGAATAACTTCTCAATAGTTTTGGATGAGATTTTTATGGCATTGTGATTGTTATTAAGGGTTTAAAGAAGCTTTCAAGTATCAAAGTAGAGAATTAAAAGGCTTTGTAAAGCTTGGTTAAATCTCTAAACTTTAGACTTGAAAGTTTACATTTTAAACATATATGCCAAGTACTTGTTACAAATTATGGACAATGGCATATAATATAAATTGTATGGCATGATTATTTAGTGTTTTTAGTTTGTGATGATGAGATTATATATTGGAAACTAGGGTTTCATATGTTAAAAAGCAAAGATTGAAGAATTTTGCTCCAAGACAAAGTTTTGATTTTTTTTCAAAAATGGATGATTTTGATGGAGTTAGAGGTTGTTTTATCTTTTGAGTAAAACACAAGATTTACTCAAAACAATAAATGAACAACTTTTATGAATAAAGTTTTGTAAAATTTTGAAAGGACTAAATTGAAAAGGTTACGTCAAAGTTTGGCAGATTTAAAAATCAACTAAAAACTCCACTATATAGTCTGCATTTAAGGAAAGTTAAAACACAAAAGTTGTAAATCTCATTGAAACTATTTAAAACCGTAGACAGCTTGTCAAAATTCTGTTAGTTGATGAGCCATGAATTTTATGAGATTTTAAGCATAAAAACAGTTTAATGAGGGAAACATTTTGAAATTGTTTAAATTAGACCAAGGATATTTTGAAAGGTTTAATCCTTGTTAAAAACTAAATGTTTTGACATAAGATAGTTGTTTTTGATCCTAGGGGCAAAAATGTCAAGATTTTATACTTTAGGCTAAAATCATAAAACCAAAAGGAACAAAAAATTTGTGCTAAGTATACGTGCTGCCTATATAGTTATGGGCTAAAAGAAAATCCATATTTAGAATCCCAAAAGGAATTTGAGAATTTCCTAATGAAAGCATGATAAGGGCAAAAAGGTCAAGATTTTTATATATGGATCAAAATTGTAAAGTTTTATAAAAATAGTTTTTTTTGCGAAAAGAAAATCGGTTTTGATGTTCACAATGTTAAGGGTAGCATGAAATGTAAGTTCAATTTTAAAGGGTTTAGAATGTTTTCTAAGACTCGTCAAGGACAAAATAGTCATTTTTTATAAAATGACCAAACGGACCCTAAAGAGTTCGATTTAAGAAAATTTCCCTAAGCGGGAATTTTCTTCACAACCCATAAGTGATTATATGGTGAAGTAAAATGAGAAGTTTAGTTAAGTAATGTTTGAGTTATACAACTTACGAAAGACACGTAAAGGGCAAAACCATCATTTTTAAGCAAAATCACTAAAATGGACCCGAGGCTTCCGAATTAGCGAAATACTCTTAGATAGAAAATGATCCATATCATATTAAGTAATGAAACCATTTACTGAGATGTGGAATTTACTTAAGAAACATTCAAGATAAGTGATGAAGAAACAAACCGATAAGTAATAAAACAAACGATAAGTTACATTATCAAATGAGTAAGTCAAAAATTAGAAAGTTAGCTACTAGTTGGGTATCGTTTAAATAGGACATAAAGCCGACTAATAGAACAAAAAGGAACAAAACCAGAATGTTAGAGCTTTAAGCTAGTAAGTTCTAAACCTCACCTATGGCATGAAGAAAATAGTCTTAAAATGCTTTATAAAAGTTTGAAATGTATTGCATTTGTTATGCAAATTATTTTAATGTATAAATTATGATTTGCAATGTTTATGCAATTGCTATATGTTATAGACATTAAGATATGTCATGCATAATGTTCACTAAGATTACAAGATCGGTAATCTAAACCCACATGTTAAAGATAAATAAGTGTTGTACTAGCCTCCTTAATGTGAGGTTTACAAGTTATGTTAAAGTTATGACCTTATTATTCGATAGTCAAGTCTTCCACAAGGGAACCATTATGCTCTCATAATTGATGATATTGGTATAAACACTTAAGTTCACAAGTTAAAGAAAAGATAAGAATGATGATAAGAAGTTCAAAAAAATTAAGAATGATGATAAGATGTTCATAAAAGACCATAAATCGAATCATGCATTGTGTCATTGCTTGCATTCCTTTTAGAAATGTTTTTTTTTTACTAGTAATTTTTATGTGAAACATGTTACAAGAAATGTTATATGATAAAAACACAAAAAAAGTTTATGAGAAATGATTTAAGAACAAAGTTTTATGAATGAAATTTTGCGAAAGATGTTTTTATGTTTCGTGAGATTTCTTTGAACTTATTGAGCGTAAGCTCATTATAAGTTCCTTCATGCTGTAAGTAGTCCTACAAAAGACTAGTAAGACTAGTTGACGAGTTCGGTGCTGCAGTGACAGATGCAATGATTAGATATGAATACCACTATAGAATTTTTTTGTTGTGTTAAGAAAACATTTTTTGAAAATTATTTTAAAAGTTTTAAGAAAGTAAATGTTGAAGGAAATATTTTATAGTCATATGTTACGAAAACATTTCAAAAGATTTATTTTACTAAATGATTTGAATAATTATAAAGTTAAGTTTTAAGTTTTTTCAAGTTTACATTGTGAAGATTTCTAAAAGTATTCTTCTTCTTATTATTCATTGGATAATTCAGAATACATATATATACACTGGCTACTGTCTAGCAACCCACAAAAACAGGGAGTAATCACACTGACGGAGGAAATTCCTCCACTAATTAAGGAAAGAAAAGAAAATGAGAATCTAGCAATATAATACTAGATTCTCTTTATTTTAGCATACCAAATATAAAAAATAAAATACCTAATTGATTATGAGAATTCCACACTCCCCCTCAAGATGAGTTGTAAATGTTGTACATACACAGCTTGTGACTCAGTTCTTCAAAATTAGTTCGTGAAAGAGCTTTCGTGAGAATGTCCACCGTCTCAGACCTAGTAGGTGTGTATATGAGTTGCACTACTGAGTTTTCAATTTTCTTAGAGATGAAGTGTAGATCTATCTTGATGTGTTTTGTCCAATCATGGTGCACAGGATTCTTTGCAATGCTAATGGCCGCTTGATTATCACAGAACATCTTGATCGGTTTCTTGCTAGTAACTCCTAGTTCACTAAGTAATCTCTTTATCCACATTCCTTCATAAATACCTAGGGCTAGAGCTCTGAATTCTGCCTCTGCATTGCTTCTTAAAACCATAGGTTGCTTCTTGCTTCTCCAAGTCACAACGTTTCCCCATACAAAAAAGCAGTACCTTGATGTGTAATGCCTATCTGACACATCTCCTGCCCAATCAGCATCTGAGAAGACTTCAATTTCTCTATTGTCACTCTTTTGTATAACAGTCCTTTTCTTGGGGTCATCTTAAGATACCTCAAAATTCTGTTCATTGCCTCCATATGTTCTTCGATTGGGTTGTTCATGAATTGACTTACAACGCTCACAAGAAATCCAATGTCAGGTCGAGTGTGTGAGAGGTAGATAAGGCGACCAACCAATCTTTGATATCTCCCCCTATCCATTGGTGCACTATCCTTCTCAATTCCAATCTTCTTGGTTGAATCCATGGGAGTATCTGCTAGTTTGCATCCTAGCATACCTATCTCCTTTAGTAAATCCAAAACATATTTATGTTGGGAGACAAATATGCCCTTCTTAGACCGAGCCACCTCCATGCCAAGAAAGTACCTGAGATAACCGAGGTCTTTGATTTCAAATTCCCTATCTAATAGTTTCTTCATTTTCACTAGTTCATCCTCATAATCACCTGTTAAAATAATGTCATCAACATACACTATTAGAACTGCAACCTTTCTTTTAGAGGAGAACTTTACGAACAGGGTGTGATCTGCTTGACATTGAGTATATCTGTACTCCATTATTAAGCTTGCAAACCTACCAAACCAAGCATGAGGGGACTGTTTTAAACCATACAGAGATTTCTTAAGTTTGCAAACCTTGTTATGATTTGAAGTAGTTTCCAGTCCTGGTGGAATCTCCATATACACTTCTTCTTCCAAATCACCATTTAGAATTGCAATTTTGACACCCAATTAATGCAAAGGCCAATATCTATTAGCTGCAAATGGTGCAACACGAGCTAAAATTCCATACAACATTGTGGATGTTATGTGATTTCATGCCCCCGTGAGCTAAAATTCCACGCGACCATGTGATTGCCTTTTCAGGTTGATGTGTTCTTTTACTCGCGCCACCATGAGAAAGAGGCATTACCCCCCACGTGTTTTTGATTTTTGCTTTGTTTTTTTACCTAGAAAGGGCTCAAACTTGCCTTTTTTCATCCTTTGAACACAAATCTATAAATACCAACCTAGAAACACAAAATCATACTAGTTTTTCCATCAATTTATCAACTTTTCCTTAGTTATTTTTAGGCTTAGGAGATAAAGAAAAAGAAGAAGAAAAAAAGGAGAGGCTCTAGTGATGGCTCAAGGAATTTCATCCGTGTCGAGAATTTTCGACTCCAAAACTTGTTCTTTTCTTTATTTCTTTTCTTTTCTTTTTAATTATGTTATTTTATTTTGTTATGGTTGAAGGGGATTTTAAAACCCTAGACATAATTATATAATAATTTATAGAATTATTTTCTAGTTTTTTAATTGAGATAGTTTATGTTCTTGTATAATTAATATTCATGATTATTTTCTTGTTTTGTTTGGGTGTGAAACTAAATAGGACTTGAATTTAATCTAATACTAAATTGGAATGCTTGATTCGTAATTGCCTTATTAGTCTACTCATTAGTAGTGAATTGTTATCATTGATTATGGTCAAGTTTTTTGTATGATTGTATGTGGAGCATAACCTAGGTTAAATAATCCTAGCTTGTGTGATTGTTGCCATAGTTAGCCTATTTTTCTCAACTTAATGCTTCCGTAAAATTAAAACTAAAGAGTTTGTTCTAGGTTGTTTAGTGGAAAGAGGTTTAATAGAGTGTTTGTCTTATTAAATTTACATAATAAGGAAAAATTGGGATACAGAGCTTGTTGTTACCTACGGTTGGTAGTTTCAATAGAATATTAGAAATAATTATTATTTAGTGGTAACGAATTTAATTGTCATAAGTGGAATAATTATCGAATCCTAATCATGAGTTCTTTATAATTGTTATTATTATTGCTATTATTATTATTATTGTTGTTATTACTATGTTATTTGTCATTACTAATGTTATCACTATTGCTGACTAATTATTTTTATTAAGTGTTTTCCCATTGTAGTGTGAAGGCTCGATCCTCAGCTAAGAGTATGGTATGCTAGAATTTAACTTATTATGATTTGTTTGCAAATTGTTAATTGTGATGCTATTATTGGATGTTTAATTATTTGTGTGTGGGCTATTTTAATTTTTAGAATTATTTTTTATTTTTATATTATTTATATAAATTCAATTTACATTTATATATATATTTTTACTAAAAAAAAGAAGCTACTTGTCGTTTAGGCCTAGGGGCCAAACTAGTTGTCATTTGATCGCGTAATAAGTTATTTCCTTGAGAAGGAAACGACATGCCTTTATTTATTAAAAGCCAAAACGACTTGTAGCATGGGTCATCTTCTTCACAAGAACTGTAAATCCAAAGCATAGTCTCTGTCTTTTAAATTTTTTTCATTTTGCCACGTCCAAACCTTCCTTAAATCTATACACCCAGTCACTACCATATCACCATCAAAGAAATTTGGGAAAGATTTTTTTCCTTAATCAGCAATGACAACATATACCGTACGAGAGTTTTCTTCCCCACATGTTTCCTCCTACAGCTCATGAGGCTCCTGTAGTCAACTATAGGATAGGTATAAATAGAGCAATTAGGCCTTATTAGAGGACTTAATTAACGCCATTAATGCACCCTGTTCACACCTCTTGTTCCCTCGTTCATATATTCTTTTCTCTCCGCCGTGCATTCTCCCTCTAACATATCTTCTTCTTCTTTTCATATACAATAGAACTTTTCTAGCCATCAAAACTATCCCATACACCCCTTGAAACTATCATAAACATTTCTCAAACCACAATCATATCCTTTCTTCAAAACCAGAGGCTAAAATGGCAAATTTAATGGTGTGGTTGCCAAAATCATTTTTGGAGCCATAACGGTACTTCGGCCACATCACAAAGTTAGTTTTCCTACCTATTGTCATTCAAAAGTTTCATTGTGATATCATGATATATGTAGGTTTGATTTCATGTTGCTTAAAATCTGGTTGTGCTTAAAAAATAATTTTTATAGAATCATTATAATTAAACTTGTTTTTGGGTCGAATACCCACACTTTGAGATTTTCTAGGAAAAATAGGAAAGAGATTTTATGAAAATTATTTTTAGGTGTTATTCATATGTATGGTAGGAATATCTCATAAAAATTTTGGGTTCAAATATGCTATTTTTAATTATCTAGAAATTTTTTTACAAAATATTAATTTTGCAAATCTTAAATCTTTTTCAATTGCACCTGTTTATTTGGTAATGTTTCAAGATGTGTTTAAAATCAAAAAATGGCATCGATATTCGCTTATATGTGTAGATGTTGTTTGTAAAATTTGGCTTTCATGCGAACATTAGTTTTTAAGTTATAGATCGGCAAATGTCCATTGTTCGGCTATTCCTGCTGCTTTTTGGCCACTTTTATGTCTATGAAGTTGAAATAAATACTTATAGGGATAACAAATGCCATGAAATTAAATATATTGCATGTATAGATGTATACTATGTTTTGCTAAAATTCCCAAGCTATTAGAATTTTGCATGATTTTATAAAATTCTTTGATTCTTGACTGACTGTGGTGCATTCTAGAAATAGTTTTGTACCATGAATTCTAGAACGCAAAAAAAATGGTTATCTTGTCCTAAATACTATGAAATTAATTCTACTTACATGTATATATGTCTAGTATGTTGTGTAAAAATATCAGTCATTAGAATTTTATATGATTTTATAAAATTTATTGATTGCTAACTACACGTAGCATTATTTCAACAGCAGTACTGTGATTTATAAAATATGAATATAGTACTTCCAATAATTGAAAGTTTAGGAAATTAATGATGGCAATAGTTTGGATGTGTAGTATTCAGTGTAAAAATTTCATAACCATTTGAATTTTGTGAGATTTTTAAAGATTCGTGAACTATTGACTACATGAGATGTTTTTCTAAAAACGATGTGGTGTATTAGAAAATGTGTAAATGGTACTTATATTGATCCAAAAATTGTAAAATTTAATCTGGTGATATATTTAAATATCCATAATTGTGTTTAAATTTCAAGGCCCTTTTAATTTTGTGTAAGTTTATAAAATTCAAAGATTGGGTAATGTCGTGGTAATTTTTCCAGCAAGGTTGTTATCTTTTGTAAAGTATAAAAATATAGTTATAGTAATTCAAATTTGATGAAATTAAATATAGTGATGCTTGTAGATGTGTAGTATATTGTTTTTAAATTTTAAAGTTGTTTGAATTTTCTATGATTTCATAAAACTCATTGATTGACCCCTTCTCATCATAGTATTGTAAACTTGCTCAGTTGGAATTTTGTATATAAATGTTGTGTGATTATCGCGATATGATTGAAAATCTTGTTTCAAAATATGATTAAATCATTGTAATAATGATTTGCAATATAAATGATGAATTGACAATATTAGGAATTAAAGCACACCTTTACTTCGCAAAAAGGCCAATTTTTCCACACTTGCAATTTTCGGTATAATTTGTAAGTAAAGTGCTCACTTGTAACGCGTAACATATTGTATATTTATATGGTATTTTGGATACTTTGATTTATGGTTTATCATCCATATATTTTAAATGCTTTCGGATATTGAGAAATGATTTATATATGTGATTATCATAAAAAACGCATGAAATTGTTGTTATGAAAATTTATTTGAATTCATAATGTTTTCAAATGGCTTAGTGTTATGGTTTACAAGGCACTAGGCACAGGGTGATTAATACTTTTTATAATATTATTTTGGGAGATTAGTACCTGGAGGGTGATTAGTGCCTTTATAGTATGATCGTGGGGATTAGTACCTGGAGGATGATTAGTGCCTTTATAGTATGATCGTGGGGATTAGTACCCACTAGGTGATTAGTGCCCTTATATTTGAATTCCTACAAGTATAATTCTACCCATATTTATTAAAAAAAAATGATAAAGCCAACAAAAAAGCCCAAGCCTGAACTTTTCTAATATGCACTCATGAGCTTTGAAATATTATTTTGTGAGCTAAAGCTTTGCTTAAAAAGTTTATCACTCATATCACTAAGTTATGCATTACAAGAACTTCAAATGAATCCTCTAGCTCCCATGCTGGTTGAGGATGCGATTGTGGCTGCTTCAAGACTGAGTATGCATATGGCCCGACTGTGTATTTTAAAATGAAGTGTGTTCTATGTTTCAAGTCTTAAGTTATCATCATTTGCAAATTTAATAACTTCCAAACTTGAGACTCAAAAAAATATATATGTTTCTTATTTTGGTTGTTGTCGTAATTGAAGTATTATTATGCATTAAATATTTCAAGATATTTTTCAAATAATTGATATTGTTAAATTATGCCAATTTGAAGAATTTATTTCATTTTCACTTTGGAGATTTAATATTGTTTTCTTAAAAAAATTCCACTAATTTGTAATAATTATATTTGGTATTTTAATATATTTGTAAGTCACGATCAAGGTCGTGACATTTCTTGTCTTTTTATTAATTTAGTTTATATCCAAAAAACCATCTTTTATTTAGTTTTATTGTGTCTTAGGTTAGTGTCGATAATTAATTAATTAGACACAATCTTTTGCGGGAACGATCCTTACTCAACACTATACTTGACTATGACTATAGTTTGCGTAAGGTTAGTTTGGTGTCCCCCAATATATACCACCATGCGATCTCGCCTTCAGCCCATCAAATGCACGCGTGAGCTTCACCCCCAGCCAAGGTGTCTTGACAACAATTGACTCCAATGGCTTGCCCTCTCTTGGTTTTACACGCATCCCATGTCAATGCACCACTCAAGTGGCGTTCCATCTGGTGTAGAACGTCTCAAGTCATCCCCGTGCACCCGTATTTTTTGTCCAACAGAAATTGGCCTTGTCACCTACTTTAGCCTAGCTTCCAATCGAATTTAGCCATGTGTCTATTTGCACCAATGCATCAAATGGTTGCTTTTTCTTTTTGCTCCTTACTGAACATGAAAAAAAGGAAATAAGAGGCCATTTTTTAGGAGCAGCCTCTATCATTCTAAACAATGCCTAAGTATTTCAAGCTCCATATTTTTGGGGGAAAGGTTCATTCCCAAAAACAAAAGAAAAAGAAAAAAAAAAGAAAAAAAATTATAGTTTAGTTTTTAGTTTCTAGATTTATTTTTTTAGTTTTAAAATTAAAATTGTATTCCTTTTTCTGAAGACACCCTTGAAGAGCATTTTGGAGCTACAAAAAAGAAGAAGATAAAGATTGAGGAAGAGAGAATGTAGAGTTTGTGACACCTCCACTTGTGATTTCTTTCCCATTTTTATTTTTTACTAGTTAAAGGACGTGTCATGCACGTATCAAATTCTAATTAAAGTTTTTATAATGTAGATTGTGAATAATAGAGATAAATAGAAGGAAAAATTTTATTTAGATATCTAAAAGCAAAAAGTTACACAAATAATCTATGAATATATGCATTTATAATATTTTAATTGTCGACATTCATTTTTAAGGTCTAACTACCCTTTGGTTTATGAAATATACAGTTTTGTTCTCTCAGTTAATAAAGTGGCGATTTTGAGACAAATAAAGCACAATTATAATAGGTTATGTTATGAGTAAAATACTAAGAGAAACAAATAGATCTAAAGTTATATTCTAAAAAAATGGAGCAATGACAAATTTTTTATTTCAAATAATATTTTTCTTTTAATTTTTTTCCACATCTGCTTTTTTAATTACTTTATCTTTTTAGAACCTTCAAGTGCCGGGATTGAATTGATTATGTTTGAAAGTAGACAATTTATTGAATAAGAAGTCAAAATTATATTTTTCATTACTTTGATTTAGTCCTTCAATTTAAATAAACGAAAAAACACTAATACACAAACAAAATTGATTAAAAAAATGATCACAAGCAAGTTAATTATTCTAGTGAGAAAGTTAAGATTAGAGATTTAATGAATCTATGACAAAAATTGATAAAGTTGAAATGACGAGAAAATAAAAGAGGAACCAAAAGGAAAAAATAGGTGAACATTGGAGGTAAGAGACTACAATAGAGAAATGGAGCCAAAACAAAACAAAAAAAAAAAGCCAAAGCAAAAAAAAAGTAAAGCACTAAAAAAAATAAGAAAAAATATATAAAGCACCATTTATAATAGACAAAAACAAAGAAGAAGGAGGAAGAGGAGGAGAAAAAAGAAGAAGAAGAGAAAAAAAAAAAACCAAAATGTTAGAGTTAAAAGGAAAAAAAAAAGATTCAAGTAGTAGATTATCATAGACAAATAAAATCCAAAAATAAATAAATAAGGTAAAAAAAGATTGATAAAAAAAAAAGGAAAAAAAAAAGAAGGAGCAAGGCGCCAATATAACCAAAAAAAGGAATAGCTGAGGATAGGTAAAAAAAGGTATAAGTGGGAAAAAGAAAAAAAAAATAAAGCAAGCTTTAAACGCTTGCGTTTTAGACAACCATAAAAGAAACAGTAGAACTTACATCCAATCTTTTATTATATCTAAAGAAATATTTGTATATTACAAAAATGCTTGAATATTGGTGTTGTTTATTTTATTTTTTATTTTAGTTTAATTTTTATTTGTGCATCATTTTTGTGTTCAACAGTTCTAATGGATCCTATTAGTGAATTTTGATAAATTTTTACTTTCGTGTGTTGGTTGTTGATTGGAATTTATTTATTCTATTATGTTCTTAATGCTTCTGGTGATTTGACCAATTATTAGGTGATATTGTTGGACTTAGATGAAATTGGAAAATGAAATTTAGGTCTTGATCAATGATAGGGTAGCATGTGCAATTTAGAATAGGAATATGTTTAGTACATGTATAGTTATTGTGAATGCTTAAACTTAATAAATTTGCGTTAATTAGTTCCTCATAGGAATATATGGGTTTTAATTATCATAAATGTGCCAACTAGTTTATTGGAAGAGGCGAGCAGGTAATTTTGTGCATTTGGCTAACAATTCTATCAATTAAAATAAATCAACAAGAGAGTAGATTTAATTCAAATGAACTTAATGAGGTGAAATTGGATCCTAGAGCTTTAGTTTAATTATTTTAGTTTAGTTTAATTTATTTTAATTTTATTGGTTTCTTCTATTTTCTTTTTAATCGATTATTCAAAAATCTAAGAGCTAAGACAATTTTGATAATGAATGAAAATTAAACACAATCTCCGTAGGAACAATATCTGTGCTCTAGTACACTTTATTACTTACTCGATTCCACAGACTTGTGGATTTCTAACAAACACTCACATCAAACTGTTTTGCTAACTAACTCTTAACAATGGACAACATCCCTGCATCATTTCTAATCAATAAAATACCATCCATATAAAGTATTAGAAATGCTATTGCATTACACAAGGTTCATCAATGTTTAGACTGAATCCAAAAGACTTAATCACTTGATCAGATCCAACGTTCCATAATCTAGATGCTTGCTTTAATCCATAAATGGATATTTGCAACTTGCATACCAAGTTTTACTGACCTTTGGTCACAAACCTTTCTAGTTGTTGTATGTAGATGTCTTCTTGTAAATTCCTATTCAAGAATGCAGTCTTGACATATATTTTTTAGATTTCATAATCTTACAATACAGTAATGGAGAACTCGAATGAATTTAAGCATGACCACTGGTGAAAAGATTTCCTCATAGTCGATTCCTTCTTTATAAGTATATTGCTTCGCTACTAGTATAGCTTTTAAGGTTTCTACCTTTCTATCTATTCCGCTCTTTCTCTCATAGATCCACTTTTAGCCTATGGGTTTTACTCTAATTGGTGCTTCTATAAGTTCTAATACCTTATTGGAATGCATTGATTCCATTTCTAAGTTCATGCTCTTTTGTCATTTCTTAACATCCTCATCATTTAGAACTTCCTTATAACTTGTAGGATATGTACATGTTGATTTGAAATAGTTGTGAAGGTTTTTGCCACTAACATGTACCTTCTTGGTAATCTAGTTACACTCCTACTACGACGTGGCTCCGTAGGTTGTTGATCTTCATGGATCATAATTTGATCCTCTGCTCATCGTTCTTTGTCCTGTTGTAAAACAGGCATAGAAGGTTGAATGCCAATTCAATCATTTAACAATTCCTCTAGACTTATCTTACTTTTTGGCCTAAAATTGTCCATATGTAGTCCCATTCCAAGAAAGTAGCATGTATGCTTTATTATGATCTTTCTTTTCTTAGGACTATAGAATAATCCTCCTCTCGTTCCATTGGGATAGCCTACAAACATGTGCACATGACCCATATTTGATCATTCTTTGTATCTTGTTAGGGTTAATATGACCCTAATGCAAATGTCAAAGATAATTTTAGCTAAAAGAAATCTTTCTTTTTGCATACATATACATATGCTCATCATTTATTTCTATGTCATGCAAAGTATGGATCTTAGGACTTAAATGATATAAATCATCTTTTAGTGAATCTAAACAAACTATTTTACTATTCACAAAACTAGAAACTAAGGAGTTAAAACTAACAGTGTGCTCCTGCTTAAACAAACAAGCAACTAAAATTAAATTTTTCTTAATATCTAGAACATAAAGACAATTATGCAAAACTAAAGCCCTATCATTAAAATATGAGTGAACAAATCCCATCTTCTCAATTAACACAAACTAGCATGTTCCCTACCGCAAGTTCACACTACTTTCACTTAGGCTTTAGATTTCCTAAAACCAAAAAGTGACTTACAAATATGATTTGTACCACCAGAATCTACGATCCAAGTATCTATTGAATTCTGTACAAAACAAGCCTCAATCACAAAAAAGATTACTCATACCTGATTTGGTCATTGTAGGACAATCCTTTTTCTAGTGTTCCTTTGCATCACACTTGAAGCATTTGCCTTTTGGCTTCTCATCCTTCTTAGTGCTTGGCTTATTTTCTTTCCCAATCTTTTTCTTTTTCTTGTTCTTGTTCTTGTTCTTCTTCTTCTGGGATTTGCCTTTCAACTTTTCCTTAGAAGAAGAATCCTTGGTGAGGTTCAAGCTTCTTAGAGACTTCTCAAATCAATAAATATTCTTAGCTAAATGTAGTTCATTTATGAGCTCTATCATGGTTAATTTTATCTTGTTCATGTTGTGATAACCTTGAACTCCTTGAATTACTTTGACAAAGATTCAAGCACTAAATCACTTTTTGTTTCCTTGTCGATTTTGGATCCTTGAATGTTGGCTCCATTCAAGAAGTCAACCATCTTCAACACATGATGACAAACCCCCATACACTTTCCCATTTTGGTGTTATAAACACCAAATATAACTGCATGTCTTGCTGAACATGTATTCTGCCCAAACATTTGTTCAAGCCCACCCATAATCTCAACAGCAGTCTGCATGCTGGCATATTGGGCCTGAAGCACATAAGACACTGATGTCAACATATAACATTTGGCCATTTTATTGTCCTTTTGTCATTTCTCGTATGACCTCCTCTCATTCCTATGCTCTTCAACACATAAGACCTTAGGGCATGGCTGGGTAAGACAGAATTTGTAATCTTCAATAGTGAGAATGATTTGTTTTGATCAAGGATAATCACGAGTGGATTAAAGGATGACATTATCTGAAACAAAACATACATAAGAAATAAAAATAAATTTGCAATAAAATAAACATGCCAAAAACCTTATAAAACATTAATTGAATGTATTACGATTTGTTTAAATAAGCTATTCATATAGGAAGTCAGGTCTTGACATCCTAGACCCAATTATTTATTGAATTATTTACTTTCAAGTTTAATTTGATAAGTAATTATCGTTTTTTTTTGGGGCCTAAGTCTCGTTAATAGAGCTTTCTTGGAAAGGTTAATAACAAAATTTAGTTGAATGTTTAAACCATTGTCCCAATCTCCAAATTTTCCATTAAGATGGCCTCCATTAGGGCAAACAATCCTAATAAAAATATTTTAGTTTATCATTAAGAGATCCAATCTAATAAAATATCTAATATATCCCCTCCGAAGGGAGCATCATTGTGTCATAAAGCGAGGTATATATAATTTTATTTTTGGACCAACAATACAGCCTGTGGGAAAATTATCTTGAATTTTTCCCTCCCACTCAATATTTCATAACTTTTGTTTGTTACTTCAATACTTGATTTTTAGTAAAATCCTATTGTTGATTACATGTCTCCTAAATAATATTTTCTAGATGAAATCTAATATTATTTAAAGTCATGTAATATCTAAACAATAATAATAATCAGAATTGTTAAAATGATAGCATAACGCGTAGAGTGATACTTCATATTGTATATGGCATATTAATTATCACATATGGTAATATAGGAGTAACAAAATAATAAATTAAACAACCTTAATCCATGGGTATAAAATTTAAGCCTTCTATAAAAATATAACTTAATTGTTCCATTTTGCCCATCAATGTTGCTTCTTGGGTGTCCTTGAGCATTCTTCGGCTTTCCTTCATTCAACAAGTAACCTGTTGGGCTACTAGAAATCTCTATTGCTTAGTACTAGAACCAACCCATTGACTGAATCAAAGGGTGCTAGGCGACCAGCTCATTAAAAAAATCCTTGATCCTTGTTGAGCTACGCATAAAAGCAGCCCAAATTGTGTAACAACTTTAAGCTATCACATGTGAACACATAGCCCCTATTCAACACAAAATCAGTAGGGGCTGTGTGGTTTACCAAAATAGTCTCGTTTGGATCCTTTTAATTGCAGCCATATCACTGGACTTTTTAATTTAAATAACAAAAATTCTAGATGAAAGTCTCCAATCTTTTACTTTTTAATACTAGTAATAACCAAAAATTACATAAAAAATTCCTACAACCCATGTGAACTGTACATGAATTGTAGAAAATTAAATGAAGCAAAAAAACTTAAGGGGAATACATAGTGATGATATACCTCTCCTTGTTAGAAACCCAGAATATTAATTACATGCAAAACTCTTCCATAGATAGAGGCAGATCAAATAGTATAAAAGTATCAACTACCATAAAATTAACAAAAACAATCATCCCCATCATAACATGATAATCATAGAATCCTAGTACTACTCATCTAATGCAAACAATGTTTATATAGTATGATCTAGAATACCGATTTCATATTATTATCTTGTATATTTATATGAGGTGGCTTGGTACTATTTGTAAGGCAAAGTTCTAAAACATGTGATTTTGAACTAAGTGAAAAACAAAATTTTTACTCCAAACAAGAATCACATATATGAGCACAGCAAAAATATCCCACATCATTGATCTACTCATAGAATATATAAGAAAGAATTAGAAATTGTACCTTACTCAAATTGGCGGTAATGCTAACACAAGATCTTGATGATAAATTTCATCACCAAAAGATCTTTTAGACTATGACTCAATATTAATTGCACTAGGCGAATGGACACCTTGTGCATTACAATAATTAAAAAAACTAGCAAATATGAACATTGAATTCGATATCAAAGAAAACCAATATAAATTTTCCTTGAGTTAGCTTTGATTTTTCTAACTGTACAAATCTTCTTCCCAAACCACACAAGAAAATCCTAAAGTTTATCTCTCAATGTTTTTCCCTTAAGAAGGAAGAGGAATATTTCTTGTAACACCCCAAAGTTAATTAAATGGTATTAGAGTGTAAAAATGGTGAATTAATGTGCCATGATGAGTGTTTTGGACTTAATTTGATTATTTTGTGAAAATTAAGAAGCTTTGTGTTAATTTACTCTTTTAGTGATTTTTAATTATTCTAAATTGTTTTTAATTGTTAATTTAATTTTCAATAAAGCAATTTGATTTTGAAAACAGTGTATTGTTGTACACAATTTTACAGAACTGCTTTTTCTTTTTCTCTATTTATTTTCCCACTCTCTCTCTTCCTCTCATTTTCTCTCTCCTCTCTCTCGCTCATCTCTCTCTCGTCTCTCACTCTCGGTTTACTCTCTCTCTCTCATTCTCTCTCCAAATTTTGAAACAAATTTCGTTTTCAAGCTTCGGGATTGTGGATTGAAGGCTCGGAAACGCGATTGAGCAACCACAAACTCGATTCAAGCTTCGATTTAAGGTTAGATTTCAAAATTTCTAAACTTTTTCAATTTTTTAAATTTTCTTGCATTTAGAAATTTAAGAGTTTCTAAGTCTATAAAAGCGTTGATCTAGCTTAGAGTAACTTAGATTAACTAGGATTGAAGCTTTATTTCACCAAAAACGGATTAGAATCAAGATTTTTTATTTTTCCTCAATTTTCTCTATTTTTGGATTTTTGCAAAAATCTTGTTTAAAACTTGTTTTAAATCATTAAAAAGTGTTCTATTATGATTTCCTATAGTTTATGATGATTATCCATACCTGGGAATTAAGAAAACAGGATAGATTTGAAGATTTGAAATTCGAAATGCCGAGACCCGCGCGTGAAAATTTCTGGAATTTTTTCAGATCGACAGGTCGGATTCAAAGGATCGGCAGGCCGGATTCATGCGACCGGCAGGCCGAACCTGGGAATGTTCGGCCGACCGGACTTGGACTTCCGACAGGCCGAACTGTGTAGTTCGGCAGGCCGAACCAGGGAAACCGGCAGGCCGACCGAGCAAAGGAAAATTTTGTGATTTTCACCCGTTTTAACTGTTTTGAACGCTGATTTAAATTTCAACTTTGTACAATGATTTTATAAACCTAAATGGCACACTAGGACACCATGAGATGATTTAGTATTATAGGATACCTCGGGTTAGATGCTAATGAGCTAAGTTACTATGCATTTAGGATTTGTGCGTGGATCCGCGGAGCTAACGTATAGCGGACCGGGATTACGGTGTGGGACACCGGTACAAGTATTGAGGTAGGACTTCTACCCCTCTTTGATAGCCAGTTTTAAATATTTTGGCCTTAAAAGGATTTCTACAAAAATGTTTTCAAATGATTTGTCAACAAAGGATTTTTATTATTAGTTTTCTGAAACAGTGGATTGAGACGGATTTTGTAATAAACTTCATAATGAATATAAATGATTATATCTGGTAAAGAAGAGATTTTATGAATCAGAGAGATATATGTGTATATATATATATTTTAGGGCATGATGCTATCTCAGAGATAGGGTTGTGTAGTGAACAACCTTGGGGGCAGGTCCCGAAACCCAGCTGGGCCACTACAGTGGTGAGTTATGTATGGTTTGCCCAAGAAAAACGGTATTCTCTGTAGTTGATTTATTTGAATTATTTTTGGAAGGTTATATTTTATTGAATTTCTTATTTAATTATCTATTCGTTGATAGTTCTAGTTCGTTTCTATACGTTTATCTGATTTTAAGAAATTTCTTTTAAAGTTGAATAATTTTTAAATATAATCCTACTGAACCTTTCGCTCACATTTTATCTGTTTTAAAATCTTAACCCTAGGTGGATATCAGCATAGGATTGGAGAAGAGTCCGCCGACTGGACTTACGATCAGTAGAAGTATTTGGTAGGTTAAATTACAATTCAAGGCATGTAAGATTTTTAACCTTCTTTACTTTCGGACTGTGGTTGTATCATAATATTGTCAGTACCATATGTGTGTACACAATATGTGGGCCAGTGGGACTCATAAGCGTTCCACCCCATAATTAATTATTTTAATGTTATTTCTATTTGTTTAATTATTACGATAATTCATTTTATTTCTTTAACTTATTCTATTCAAATGATTTTCAAATTATCAAATTTTTACTTATAAATTTGATTCTAAAACCTTGTTTTTTAACTAAATCTTCATCTAATTAACTTAATTAAACCACCACGTC
>CAMOHE010026703.1:0-27771 GCA_946598075.1 Artocarpus hirsutus
TGCTTTCAGTTTACTATTGTTATTTCTCAAAAAATAGTATTACCATTTACTTTTCATTTTTAGCTTGTCTTTTGCTTCGATCTTGTGTTTTTTATTGCCCTTTGGACTTCATCGTGTACCTGCTTCATTACTATTTTTTATTTTCACCAACAATTTTCTTTTAGATCACTTCCTCTTCTTCTTCTCTTTTTTATTTTTTATTTTATTTGTCTTTTTGGTAAATTGTGAGAGTGGATATATAACTAGGATTAGAGATTCTTCATATCCTATTCCTTTGAATTACTTCTATAAATTGTCATTGTCTTTAGAGAATATGGTCAATGTCTTTAGGCATCAAACTTGGTTGTTGTTGGGAATGCTTCATATATTATCATCTTATATTTTCTACAAATTTTCTTCACTTTTTTTTTAATAAAAAAAAGCTCAAAAAATTACATTGGGCATTAGTAAAGACCTAACCCGACGCACCCGCCTGCACCCGCCCGCACCTAAAGCGAAACTACCCTCCATTCCATGGGCGGTCTATGGGTTGATTAATCGTCAACCCGCCATTTAAAAAAACCGACCCGCACCTGCCCAAAAACTGCAAAATTGCCTGTTGTTCACCCCTACCTGCCAATAATGTAGCAGAAGCTCCAGAAGTCTAATTGTCACCTCCTCATCAAGAGCTCGAACAATGTAGGCTCTTCGTTGAGGATAGAGTTAATGGTGGGTATGCACTTGTTGTGCTTGGGAAGGTGTGGATGGAGAGTCTTCCAACTGATATAGTTCATGGACGACTATTAGGGGAAGAGAACGTGCACGCTACCCTCACTACCATCAGAGTTAGAACAACTGAATTGCCTATTCCAACACTTGAAGCAACAACTATGGGTGAAGCATTAGGAAGCTTCGTCGCATGACCGAAGAGGTTAGTTGAAGTCATCGCATTGACGAAGATGAGTCGAGTGCCTAGCCATGTTCCATAAGACCTAAGCGGAAAGAAACACCAAAAAAAGAAAAGCTCTACAAAGGCAAGAGAATCACAACCTGAGGTAGAACAAGAACAAGAACAAACCATTGCTAATGAGCAACTGCCTGCATTTAACTTCGCTTCAGTACCTCTAGAATTTATGCAGTTGGCTCTATAAGTATATTCTTTCATGTGCAATGGGTCGACGATTTAGTGCCCGATACCGGTAAATGTCACTAGCAATGAATTGCCTATCTATGTGGGGTATGAAGACGTTTACTACTAAATCAATTTTGATAAAATCAGGGCAAACTATACCCTGGTATACCTTAGGTACTAACTCCAACCTTATTTCATATTTTGAAAATATAGGTAGAGTTGTAAGGTGCTTTAAAATAATTAACTGCATTGTTTTTTATTGTAGTTTTTTGGTGGAATATTGTGAACTTTAAGGCATGGCGTAAAATTTTGGCTTCATATCTCCGGTCATTGTTTCAAGTGTTGCAAGAGACCTACAGAGTGATCGTAGAGAGCGTGCCACATCACTTCTCCACCTATTTGCTTAAGCACCGAGGGGGAAATTATTTTTCTTGCCATACAATGTTGGAGAACATTGGATGTTGAGACTTATTTCGCCATGGGAGGACCAAATATATTGGTTTGACCCCCTCGGACGCCCACCATGTAAGGATTTCGTATCAGTCACAAGATTGTAAGTATTAATGTGCTTTTATAAAATTAACTGTTTTTAGTCCCACATAATTGTATCATCAATAATTTATTATTTAAACATAACACATTGTTAGGGCGCTTAATGATTAGAAGCTTTAAGTGGGAAGCGGTGTCACAAACCGACCAAACGAAACGCTATATTCCAAACGCAAGTGTCCAAGACAACAAGAAAACATAGAATGTGGTTTTTTTATTCTACGTTTCATACGGGATATAATTACAAGTGGTATACAAGCCTTAGGAAAAAAGATTTTTATATACATACAGATATACATGAAGTTAGCTTAGAGTGGGTACAATTTGTAAATAGGTATATGCTCTTTAGATAGGTACACATTATAGTAGATTAACAAATTGCTCAAAATATGTAAAATGTAAATAATCTTGTAAATACCTTGTAATTTTTAATATACACCAATTATTGTATGCAATTAGGGCCTTGATGTAATAGATAACACACGGGACTAGCCATCATATGGGAAATAAATTTTTTTGGAGATTTTCTTTTTAAAAAATACCAATTTTTCACGATGGTTTATTCAAAAACAGTAGTGAAAATCCTAGGGTTCCACGACAGTTTTTGACAACACCTTCGTGGAACAAAGGTTTCCACAACGGTTTATTGGAACTTTCGTTTTCCATGACGGTTTTGTCAAAAACCGTTGTGGAAATCCTAGGGTTCCACGACGGTTTTTGAATAAACCGTCGTGGAATGCCGAAAGTTCCATGACGGTTTTGTCAAAAACTGTCATGGAACCCTACGGTTCCACGGTTCCACGATGGTTTTTGACGAAATCCGTCGTGGAAAATCACTCCATAGATCCCCTTCCCGCGCCAATTCTTCTATTACACGGCGGTAAAAAACCGTCGTGAAAACTCAATGTTGTACCACAACAGAAGTTTTCACGACGGTTTTTTTACCATCATGAAATTTTTCCACGACGGTTAAAATCGTCGTGGAATCCACATTTTGTTGTAGTGGGAGGAATTTGGGGGATTTTTAAGTAGAAGGGCCATTTTCAAAATTTTAAAATAAATTATGCTTTTTTGCCTTAAAAATGTGTGATAGTTTTATTACACACCTTAAATATGCTACTTCCTGTTTTTTCTTAAGAAAAAGTGCTCAATCGGGTTTAAGGATAAAAAAGTGCTCAATCGGATTTAAGGATAAAGATTTAGACAAATGAAAGAAAAGTGAGTAAAAGGAATTTAATGAAAGAGAGGTTAAAAAATGGTAAAAGGCAAAGATGATGATGATGATGATGATGATAATAATAATAATACAAGAAAGTGGCAAGGCACTGTCAGAAAGGAAAAGGCACAAATAAATAAATAAATATTTTGCAAAGCACTAAAACGGTGCATAGAATACGACCATGCATGAGAGCTTCTGTATTATAGTTAAAGATTAGTTGTAAATTTTTGTAAAACTAATCATTAACACCTATATATAACTTGTAAGGAGTGCAACATATACGCTGTTCACGAAAAAGTTTTAACATGGACACGTGAAAATTTAACCTAAATACACACACATATATATTGTGATCTATTACTATCCACCCGGGTGGTAAAAACGCCCACTAAATAATAGCCGTCTAGATCAAAACCAGTGGTTGTGATGTGAAAAAGGGCAATACAAAACACACCCCCAACACCACCCAAACTATTTACAGTAGCCGGTTTAGTGACCCAGTTTTGTGATTTTATATTAATTTCTGAGCAGCCAAAAAAACGACATGCGTTTTTGGAGTTGCGTATTTCGATGTTGTATGTTAATGGTTATATGACTCCTCCCACTTTCGTTTCACCGACTTGTTAATCCTGTCATTGTAACCTTATGGGTTGCTTCTTAATTGGTAGTTTTGTTTAATAGATATAATTAATCAGTGGGTTAATGATATCAACGCTATTACAGAGTTTTAAAATATCAGAAAAACAAAAACGAAAAAAAATACCCTGCAAGTACTCTCCATGTAAAGGGGCCACATACGCAGATTAAAGTCAAGAGCCCATAAACCATTACAGATGGAAAGGATCCTAATAACAACTAATTTAGAAAAGAACAAGCACTTGCTAACATATTAGAGATTAAGGTATGAATCTGTAAATCTATACCTGTACACTTCCGGTTACTAGTGCATATAATGTAGAACGAAGAGTGAATGTTGTACATCTTTATATTGGTTCCTATAAGCTTGTGTCATTATGACTATCACTGCCAATAAGGTTGCTCCTCTGATTTTCGGCTCTTCGAATATGATCTTGAACAATATTATCGACCATCAAATTAGCATCTCACGTTTTCATGCTCATTTCTCAAAAAAAAAAAAAAAAAAAAAAAAAAAAAAAAAAAATCCAATTTCTAAAACTGTACATTATGCAATGCATTTTCATGATTATGTTAATCATATTATCGACTTGTGCCGTAACGCAGCTGAATTCTCATTGGTTAATTTTCTTTTTATACCTCGAGTACTTAATTGCAGAGATTCATTAAATGAAGTAATTCTATCAAGTAAATAAAGATTATCATAACCTGATAAAGAATCGGAACGAACAAATTTTGGATCATGAAACAAACTAAATTTTCCATTTCTAAAAGAACAAGAATAACAAGATTTGTCTAAAGTAGAAATAGAAATCAAATTCCGTCTAAAAGACGGTATAATAAATGTCTCATCAAGATCCAAATAAAATCCAGTCTTTAACAATAATCTAAATTTTCCTATTGCTTCAACTTCAACCTTCTTGTTATCGCCCACATTGATGTATCTTTAACCATTATTTGGCTTTCGGCATCTCAGGCATCCCTGCAGAAGCACACTGATGTGAGTGGTAGCACCAGAATCCATCCACCAAGTGTGTTTAGGTGTTGAAGTTAAATTAACCTTAGAACAAACCAAATTAAGAAGCATACCTTTACTGGCACGGCAAGTGTGATAATTGGTGCAATGCTTCTTCTTACGTCTTGCAGCTCCATAGAAAAAAACAACCTGTACCTTCCAAATCAACCAGTTTCTTTTGTTGTTTCTTTTGAGGTGTTATAACTATAGCTTCCTTATCCTTCTTTCTTTTTTTCCCTTTGTCCTTGGTAGCATTAGCCAAGTGAGCACTTTCTGTCTTTTCTTGTTTCAGCCTTTCCTCTTCTTGCACACAATATGAGATGAGCCCATTAAGAGACCAAGTCTCTTTTTGACAATTATTGCTCACCTTAAACTAACTGAATTGTGCGGGAAGAGAGATAAGAATCAAATACACTAGCAAGTCTTCAGAAATGTCAAGCTTAAGTGCTCTCAATTTTGATGCAAGGGGAGACATCTCTATGCTGTACTCCCTAATGTTCCCATTACCTCTGTATCTCATTGAGATGAGGCTTGCCAAAAGTGTACTTGTTTCAGCCTTTTCATTTTTAGCAAATCTCTTCTTAATGTCCTTGAGGAACTCTTTGGCTATCTTTATCGTTTCTAATATAGTGCTTCTGAATGCTTCTGGAATGGCCTTCTTCATGATCATCATACACATGCGATTTGACTTCTCCCACCTTTCCATGTCCCTCTTTTCATCAGGGGAACTCTTATTTGTAAGAGGTGCAGGAGAAGGAACCCTTAACACAAGGTCGAGATCCATGACTCTGAGAACTATAAAGAGGTTCTCTTGCCATAATTTGAAGTTGCTACCATTCAACATAGGAATAGAATTGATGTTGATAGTAATATTTAAGGTAGAACTAGTAGCTAAATCGAAGAACAAAACAAACAAACCCAAAACAAGCTTACATAAGAATTCAAACTAACAATAATAAATCCAAATAAAGGTAACCCCACTCAAGGTATCAGACACTCCATTAATATTTAGCCTTTCGATGAAATATTAACTTGTAAGTGATATCTTGGTGTAGTAATCAAACACTAACAATAAGAACATGTCAAACAATAAATCTTCCTTTGGGTTGATTTATTGTTCACATGTAAAACCAAATAATCATCATGTGTTTATCACCATAGGTATACATGCAATTCTGTCAAATATTGCCTTCTTTTGGGCTGGTCAATATTCACATAAGTTGTATGGACATAACTGTTTATATTCCAAAACAAATTAATTTTCACAAGAGAGGCCACTTTGGTGACATATTGCTTCAATTAATTCATCTTAAAATATATATAAAATACCAATATTTGAATTTAAAATTGCACCAAAATTGACCAAAATTAAAATTAAAAATAAAAAAATTTTTGGCCAAAAGTCAACTTGGTCAAAGTCAACGGTCACACATGACTGGTCAACCTTAACTAGGTTAGGGCTGGACCGGGTCGGATTTACTTAACGTGGATCCTAACCCAACCCCACCTTTATTTTCCCTTTTCCTTTTTTTTTTTTTAATTTGAGTCACCCAAGGGTTTAGCCCTTGGGTAACAACTAGTCACGGCCTAGCCCGTGTATTCGCCCCTTTGTCCAGTCATGGGCCTAGTTGGCCCGTGTATCCCTTAGTTTCTTTTTTTTTTTTTTTTATAACTAGTAACCCAAGGGTTTAGTACCTAGGTTAAAATTGATCACGGGCCCAATTTGCCCCCGTGTAAGGGCATCCCAAAGAAATCTTGGGGTCGATCGACCCTAGGAGAGAGCTGGTTGCCTGACAACCGTTAGACAGCCTGCTGAGGCCAGATGGCTGTGGCTCCCTCTCTAGTCAGTGCCCTAGGGCTGCAACCGGAAAGGACTGACGTCGGCGGTTGCAACGCCAACCATCGGCCAATGGCCCCATCACCTTTTTTTTAATTTTCCTCATAGATTTCTTGGGCAGTGGCTTTAGGCCGCCGCTCTCCCATTCTCTCTGTGGCCTGACAGACATGCCCAGACAAGCTTGACATCGGCAGCTGGCCTGCCACCGCCGGCCTAAATTGTATGCTTTTTTCTCTCTAAAGGCCGTCGCTTTCCTTCCTCCGTCGCAGCCTGAGGCTGTGGCTTTGTCTTTCCAGCGTGGCATCACAACCGCGCACGGAGTCCTTTGCCGGTAGAGATAAGAATGTCGCCGACCACCATTAACAAATCCACGCATTACCGGATCTTTACTTTTGTTTGTATATATATATATATATATATATATATATATATATATATATAAAGCCAACCTATAAACCCTATACATATATATCAAGTTTGAATATATCAATGTAGATAATATATGTATAAAACATGAATATATGAATCCGGTTTAACTATTAACGTAATTATATTAATACACATACATTCATATATAAAACCAAATTCTGTATTCCATAATATATTAAACCAAAAAAAAAAAAATCTTCAAACAATTGTTCTCAAATTCAACAATTTTAAAGAACCATAGATGGTTAAATTTAAAAATTTTTCTATGAGCATCTAGAAAATAATTAATTCCTAATTATTTAACTTGAAGAGGCTCTAGATATCACTTGTTAGAACAAAATTGCGATGAAAACTATCATCACCTAAAATCATTCATGTCAAATCACCGAGAAAATTAATGAGATGCGGAAGCTAACTTGAATCTATGGATTGAATGTGATTCTTGAGTCTATAGTTGAAAATCTTTCAAGTCTGGTACGTAAGCCCTCTTTGAAAGAATGCCTCTGTAATTTCTCTGTAGATGGTGAATAGAAAAATAACGTACGTATTGACTTAGGGACCACAACCCCTTTTTATAACTACTAAACCCCAACAATTATCCTTTATTACCAATTGAGCCCATTATGAAATCAGTAATTATATTTTAGTTTCTACATATAGGAGGCCTACACTTAATGATGCATTGAAAGTCCAAAACTCAAATTGATCACTTTTGATTGGGCAACCTTATTGATAGCCTTTAATTCATATTTATTTAATATATTAGCCCTTTTATATTCGATTAATTCCAACAGTACACATTTCAAGATCTACATCATCACGATGGATTAATAATGCTTCCATATCATGCTTATGTATAGTTATAACTCCATCTGATGATTCATCTTACAAGACATTGTCCTCATTGTCAACATCATCATCTTGTGTAGGAAGATCCCATAGATGTCTACGGCTAAAATTTTCCACAATCCGTCAAGATGCACCTTTCAGTGGATCATGCATAAAAAATACTCGACGAGCTTGTGACAGAAGTGTGAATGGTTCATATTTGTGCCATTGTTTTTCTCAAACACAAAATTCTTGTCAAACCATATATACTTGAACGACAACACATGATATTCATTACTTGCATAAACAACACCCAAAAATCTGGTACAGATCCATCATCAGATGCAGCTGCGGAAACTCCACGGTTTTGTGCTACTCGTCGAGAGTCGCGTTCCTCGATCAAGAACTTAACACCTTTAGCTATGCATCCAGTGCAAGAACTAACTTAAAGATCTAAACTACATGACAGGTAAAATAGCTCATCAATGAGCTCTGTCGAGTTAGAGGTCTACATTAAATAAAACTCTGTTAAGCATAAAAGATGTTTAAAGATAATAATTTGAAAGGTAAGAAATTTCTAAGCCACGTAGGGAAGTCTTCTTTTTGCTTTTAGTGCAAGTTGCGAGGAATTGTTTTTCTCAACTCTTGCATATATTCACTGTAAATTTTGATTGCGTGACATTAACATTTAACTTAGTAGAGAGATCTTTGTTATTATTTAAAATGGTAGAGACACTTACTTGAGATACTTTCTTATGTCTGGGCGAACTTAAAATGAACCAATGTGCCTCCTTTGGCATGTTGTCATCGACACGAATTATCTTTCTACCTGCCAACGGGCGACCACGTTGTTGAAAAATTGACAACTGTGCCTATGATGGAGTAGATATTCGATCATTATCCCGAAACTGCTGATTAAACCAGGTCTCTATTTCAGAAAATACATTGAACAAAGCTTCAACACTTCATTCACAATATACCCCTACGCAATAGAACCTTGTGGACGATTTGGCGTAGACTAGACTACCGAGTCTAGCTTCTGCAGGCAAATGTGCAGCCAAATGGACAATAATGTCAAAGAAAGCATGGAGATATATCCTTTCTAACTTACAAAGAATTTTGACAATATTTTTTCCGTGTCTTTCAAGTCTTTTAACAATCAAAGTCCTCGAACATAGTCATCTGAAGGAGCCTGATAATTCAGCAATCATTTCTCGGACCTCTGGTGTCATAAAAGGTCTAATGCCTACTGGCAACAGCCATTGCATAAGCACATGACAATCATGTGATTTCAAACCAGATATCTACCCATCAACTGCGTCGACAGTCCTTGAAACGTCTGATGCAAACCTATTAGGAAATTTTACAGACTTCAAAAATTCACAACACTACCTCTTCTCATCTTTAGATAAGATGTACACGGCATGAGGCTTCTCCCATTTATCTCCCACCTTCTTCAACTAAAACTCCTTTCTTATTTTCAATTGTGCAAGGTCTTGTCTTGCTTTGTCAGTGCCTTTTGTTTTCCCCTACATGTTAAGCCAAGTGCCCACCAAACTATCACAACTTTTGTAGTAGTGTATTGTACCTTAGTTTTAAATAAATGTTGAATTAATGATGTTTTAACCCAAGTGTAACGTGGACTTTAATAGATAAAGCGAGAATGCAATATTTTGGCATTTGATGTCAGTATGTCACATTAGGTGTTTAGGTGGAGTTTCAGATTATGCAAGGGAAGCCTAATTTTTTAATTTTTTCAGATCGAAAACAGAACATATCCTTTCTTTCTTCTTCCAACCACGAGCTTGGCTTGATCTAATTTTTTATTGTATCACATACTTTTAACTTGCTTAAATGGACAATAAGGGGTTCTTGAATTTTCTATTAAGCAACAAAAAGGAGAAAAATCTAAGGTTTAGGAGGGAAGATTGTTAGAGAGAGAGGAAGGTAGAATATAGAGAGTGAGAAGTGAGGGAAAATGCTCAAAATTATAGAAGGGGATGAATACTTTAAAATTTTGGAGAAAAAAATAAGCATAAAAAAGGCTGTCTTTTTTCCAAAAAAAAAAAAAAAGTATTCAAGGGTGGTTTTTTTTTTTTTTTGAAACCGTTGTTAAATACATGACATTTAATGGCAATTTATATTCTAATATTTACATACGGATTTTCAAAATACAGACAACTCTATGCCGGGTTGGACATTAGACAACGGATTTGTAGAAAGTTTCGTCCTTTTAGAGTCGTCTAATCCAACAATTGTAGTATAAATAACGGATATGATCTTATCAAAACTTTAGTCTAAATTTTAAAGTCATTTTTAAAGTGCTTTTAAAGAAGTAATATTTTATGATTTCAATTAAAAGCTCTTATGGAAAATCAAACAATTTTAAAAATTTATCTAAACACTATGAAAAACAACTTTTGAATACAGAAAGCCAAGAGTAACTTCCTTTAGGAAGCCATGCATGCCAAAGAAGCCCAAGTCTTACATTGAGTGCGGGAAGTAGTGGATAAATCTAACCCACATCAACAACTGTTTTGACTTGAGTTAAACGACAACTTAATAACTGTCGTCTAAAAGCCTATCATCATCACGTGACAAGGGCATAGCAAGACATGTGAAGCTTTAGACACCACGGTCACATGACATAAGTTAAATAAATATTTCATTGTATTGTGTAGATGCTTAATTGAAAACAATATGATTTAATGCAAGAACAAGGACGGTGGCTTCTAGGAGAATTAACACGTAAATCATAAAGAGACTTAACTTTCATTCAATTATAACAATATGAGATGATTTGAAACATTACATAAAGTAGTTTAGTCAGCTCCATGTGATGGCATCCAACCAATCGTTTAGACCACACCAGTACTACCCTCTTAAACATGGCTTTATCACCACCACCACTTGTAATTTCCCATTTTCTTCCCGGTCTCCTTTTCACCCTCACCTTTGCCATCAATTAAGGGGGTGTTTGGCAGTGGTGGGAACCACTCAGTTCCCACCACAAATTCAATTATAAACAGTAAAAAGTTCTCACATGCTACAGTAACAATAAAAAAAATTGCTACAGTGTAAAACTCTCACATGCTATAGTAAAAGTGGTTCCCACCACTCTTCTAAACACCCACTAAATGAGGTCGTGTTATGTTACTTAATATCATGTATTTTTTTATTCTAAATTCAAAGATATTTTTCAAGAAGTGTGACTACAATACAAAAAATGGATAAAAAATTTGCAGTAAGAAATATTAGGGGCTTTTGGATAGAAGTCCTTAAGAAATTTTTTTTTTTGGTAAATGATCACTTTTTTTTTTGCACCAAAAAGCAAACCTTCTACGTAGGAAAACTGCTTCAGTTTTTTATTTTGTTCATCCTTTTGATGTTCTTTTCTTGCTTTAGGTTTTTTTATTCATTTGTTGAGGTTTTTTTCTAAAAAATTGGAGTAATTTTTTTACCCAAAAAGTTTGATTTTGATGTAAAAAAAAAAGCTATTTTTTCAATTAAATTTTTTGGAGGACCTTTTTTTCAAATTCCTGCCTTTTCTATTAAGGATTGATTAAGCACCCTATTCTATATATATGACAAGTGATTACGTCAATTTTTAATGGCAGCAATTAATTAGATTCCACGAGAGAAGAGGAAATTGCTTTTCTCTAGCCATATATATGGGCAGTACAAGGCATTGGAAACAGGAGAGATAAAAGTACTACTAATTTCTCCCCTCTCTGCTAAGAACTAAATCATATTAGATGGATTCCTCACACATTCTAAAAAGCTCATCTCAAATTTCCCAGAAAGATCAATACAACACCTTCCATTATGCTAGAAAATACCCATCAAAATCTTCTCGTAGAACGCCATCCTTTTCATCATCCTCATCACTCTCATCATCAATATCTTCATCGTACAATCCTAGTGAGCTGGAATGTTCACCTCTAAGCCCCGCAACCCCACTTCGGTCTTCCGGTGTCCCATTTTCTTGGGAACATTTTCCGGGAATCCCCAAGAAAAAAACGCAGCAGCATCAATCTTCTTCTACATCAATAAAGCTCCTTCCGTTGCCACCAACCACCATCAAAAGGAACATGTTCAGTTCCAATACTAATTCGAAGCAGCAATTATCGGAAAGGTGTCATGATCCTTTTTTCGCTGCGCTTGTCGAATGTTCGAAGGACGACGACGACGACAACGACGATCGAGAAGTGTCGGAGAATGCAAATCTTTGGAATATTGCTAGTAGTACCGCAAAGGTGTCCAGGAGCTTAAGCGACAGGTTCGGTTTCATCAATCTTTATGAAATGTCTTGCAAGAGAACTTGTGCTGTTGCAGAGTCAATCAGACATCTTCCAAAGTCAACCAGAAGCTCTAATTATGATCTAATTAAACACAGATCTCGTTAAATTAATTTTTTTCTTTGTCAAAATATATATAATGTGATTATCTAGTCTCTCCCGCACTTTTGATCATGCTATCTTAGTTCTGGTTTGTGTTCTTGTTCTTGATCGTAAAATTAAGATGCTCTAAGATTATATGTATAGGAATGTATACACTTCGCTTTTGCTTCATTTTCTTTTTCTCCTTTGTTATGTGTTAGACATCTCTCTCTCTCACTCCCAGTTTTCTCTTCTTTTCTCTTCTTTTTGTCTAATTGTAAACGCCATGTGAGAGAAAATGTTTTTGGCCTAATTAATTTCTGTAGCTCATGCTCATTATGCGTAGCTACATTTTTGAGAGCAAAAGTGTTACTTGTCTGCTATTCATCAGTGAATTTTTTTTTTTTTTTTTAACACAATTCAATGTTTTATTCTTTGAAAAATTTATATTTTTTCCCATGTTTTTTAAGGTTATTAAAAATATTATGTTGTGTTTTGGACACTTTTATACTTTCAGATTACCAATTTATACTTATTGTTTGTAGATGAAATAATCCATTTTGAACTATGATTTCAACTACACCTTTAATTAGAAATCATCAATTACGTTTCGTTATTGTAGGGATAAAAGAAATAAGTCAATAATAAAAAAAGATAATCTAAAAATTTCATCATTTAAAATTGACCCAAAGTGGTATAAATTGAGTATAAATTGATAATAAGGAGATGTTAATGTGCAACAGTTCAAAATACATCTCATAATATATGTACGTGACATAGGTCGACAATACATCTTTTGCTATTCATGTGGGTATGAGTAAGTTTTACACATACTCCATGTGGAAGGAAATATATAGCACACACCACAGTAGTAAGGACTAAGCAACTTAAGATAATAAAATATTTATTCTGCCTTAACCTACTTTTATATTCTTGATTTGTTTTTATAAAATTGTGCCAGTTGGGCAAAGGGTTGTTGAGCTACCAAGCTTTCTTTTGATTTATGTGCTAGCTTTTTAATTCCCTGTTTCCAGAGTTCTCAAATACCCATTTAAAAACTCTAACCCCTATTTAATTTGGAATTTCGAAATTGAGTTATTTTTAAAAGAGTTAAATGTATGGTAAGTCCTAGAATTTTTTTCTCTTCCTAAAATTAGTCCCTATAATGAATATTGTTACAACTTAGACCCTAAACTTTTTAAATGTCTCAAATTTAGTCACTCGGTTAAAACTTTGATAAAAAACGTTAAAATAATTGTGGTTAAGCTTTAAAAGCAATTGTGAATGCTCTTTCTCACTATTTCCAACAAGAAGGTTACTATAAAATCCAAGTTATTTCATAAGAAAGTTCAGACATTTAAATTCATCAATAATAAATTAAAGTATAAGAAGTTTTGTCCAATGGTTTAAATAAAGATTAGCAATTTTTAAACGTGGACTCGCACAAACTTAAAATTTTATGAATCTTTTCCTAATCTTATTTTTCTAAAAAGAAAAGATAAAAGACTTGTCCATATAGAAAGTAATTTTTTTTTTTTGTACTTTTCAAGTGGTATAAAGGGAAAAAGTTTGTAGTCCATCCTTTTTAAGTTGCAAATCTTGTATCAATAAAATCTAATCATTTAAATTCATATGTAAGAACAAAATAATAGCGCTTTGATTTATATTTTATAAAGAAAATATAATTACCTTGTCCTTAATATTCACTAAGCTCAAACGGTAAAACATAAAAAAAAAAAAAAAAAAGAATCCAACATACTGGCAACAATAAAATCATAAAAGAACATCTTAAAGAAAATGCATAAACAATAAAACAAAAATAAAAAAAAGCATATTACAATTTGGTTTATGATGTTTCATGTCAGAGGGAAAAATTGAAACATTACATAAACAACAAAAACATAAAATAAATTTAGGAGATCGTCTACATTTTAAGGTCAAATTACTAGAGTATCATTGTGTTCTATCCAAATATTATTGAAATTTTAACTAAGGACTAAATTTAAGACACTCAAAGAGTTCAAGGTTTAAATTTGAACACTTTTCAATGCATGTACTAGTTTTAGAAAAAGAAGATAGTTTAAGGACCTCTCATGAATTTAACTTTTTTTAAAAATTAACAGACAATGCAGTATGAGTGAAAAGAGTCACAATACTAGATAAAAGAAAAAAAAAACTCTTTTTATTTCTATTTTTCTATTTTTAATTTTTTTATAAAACATTTTTTTTTTCTGTACGTAGGAGAATTTATATATAGAGAAATTTGTCTTAATGGAGATACATTAATTATATAATAATATAGCAAATAACATTGCCATCCCTAATAATTAATTATTAAACACATTGGCTTTGGAATCCTTTTCCACCCAAACATATATATATATATATATCTATATATGTATGTATGTATGTATATATAGGCTTGCAACAAGCAAGGGGTAATAAGTTTGTACATAATTCATCTAATATTAAAATTATATAGGTCTCAGAGGAGTACTCTAATAATGCATCTCTTACGTTTATTATTACTCTGCACGTGGGTGCCAGACAGACACATTGGTTTTTGTCACGCACTTGTCTATTATTGCACATAAACACAGATAACAAAATCTATGAAATTTGTCTGCTTTATAATTACGACAGGCAATTGGGATTTTCTTAACATTGGCATTCTCTTGAACTTGATTATTTTGTTCGAGAAATATATAATTTCGTGAACGGTCTATCAATGCCAACTCAAAATTACATCACCAGTGTTCCAGAATTGCGCTTATTTTTTGTGGTATCAACGTTCGTCCCTGGCCCTATAATAAACTACTAATTCAGTTACAAATAAAGTGAAATTCAACCTTTTTTTTTTTTTTTTGATAAACTTATTATGTCCTTTTTTGTTAATTACTTCTAATCTTTCAAGGACATTTGGTACTAAAATGATTCTTAGTGGATATTTAGGAGTGGTGGGAACCACTTAGTTCTCACCACAAACTTAGTTATGAACAGTAAAAAAATTTCACATGCTACAGTAATAATAAAAAAAATTACTACAATATAAAACTTTCACATGCTACAATAAAAGTGGTTCTCACCATTAGATTCTACCATCTTTTCAAACACCCATTAAACTTAACATGGGAAACAACAAAATAATTTCGCAAATTAATGACATTGCACAAATTTCAATATTCCTGACATAGCTAAATAGAGGTGTTATTCCAGCAGCCATAGCCACTTATATCTAGCAAATGGGACAATGGTGGTTGAAATCTTTTAATTGGGCAAACTCCGGATTTACTTAACCTCACTTGTATAATCCCCGTATATTACACTCGTACATATTTATTTTCATAAATTTTTTTCCTTGGCATATATTTGGACGTTTATAATTTTCTAATGATTGAAGATATGTAAGCTTTAAATTTGAAAATGTTTTCGCAAAATTTATATATATAGTAACAGTAGCAATTAAAATATAATTGAGTAAACACTTCTCTTTAACTTGTACTTATTTTTGAAACTCTACTTTTTATTACATTGCGTTCATTGGTCATCTCACAATTTTATCACTCTCTTTCTCTCTTTATTTTTCTTCGTTAGTTGTTAGGATTTTGGAGGTTACCTTAGAGTCACCCCCCATTTTCTCCCCTTGGGCTGCTGCCTAGCGATAGCTTCAGGCTGTCCGTTAGTGCTCAAGTCTTACGGAGGGGATGATGCGTCATACCCCAGAGTACGGGAGGTGACGTGATAGATTATTTAAGATAATTAAGTAAAAATTTGATTAAAAACAGGAGTTAAGAAATTAATTAATTATGAAAAACTATGATAATTTAAAATCTTATTAGAGCAAACACTACGTTGATTAAACAAATAAGAAAAACAATAAAGAGATAAAAAGAAACAAGAATGGGTTCCATTGACCTATATTTTGTGCACGCTCATAGCACTGACAATATTATGTTACAACCATAGTCCAAATAAGGAGGGAGTTAGAAAATGACATGCCTTAATTTTTATAATTTAAACAACCTACTTGATTCCTTTACTACCTGTGTCCTGTCTGTGGACTCCTCTTTAAACCTGAGCTGAAATTCACCTAGGAGGAAAGGTTTTAAAACAAATAAAATGTGAGCGAAAGGCTCAGTAAAACTATAAATTTAAAAACATTTAACTTCGAAAGGGAAAATTTCATAATATAGGAAGTAATTAGAAAATAGACTTAAACAAACAAATAAATAGAATTTAATAAAATTAATTTTACCAAAACTGTTTACTGGTTGACCAGAAAGAATAACATTTTCTTTTTTTTGGGCAAACCATATATATAACACTACCGTAGTGGTCCAGCTGGGTTTTTGGACCTGGCCTTAAGGTCGCACGTTACACGACCTGATCTCTGATATGGCATCATGCCTGTATATATATATATATTCTTCTATAATTATTAAAAATCTCTTTTTACCAAATAATTTCATTTACATTCATTATGGGATTTATTATGAAAATTACCTCAGTCTACTGTTTAGGAAAACAGTCATTTAAACAACCTTTTCAATTATTCATTAAAAACATTTTGAAAAAAAATCCTTTTGAGGCCAAAGTCTTTTTAAAACCAGGTTACCAAAGAAAAGGGGTAGGGTCCTACCTCGATACTTATGCTGATGTCCTACACCGCAATCCTGGTCTGCTACATGTTAACTTCATGGAACCACGAACAACCTTAAATGTGTAATAACTAAGTCTATTAGTATCTAGCTTAAGGTATCTTACGTTGCTAAACTACTTCATGGTGTCCTAGTGTGCCATTTAAGTTTATAAAATCATTTTATAAGGTTAAAATCTCAACCGAGGGTCAAAACAGCAAAAACGGATGAAAAATCACAAAATTCTACCATGCCGGTCGGCCTACTGGTTGCCCTGGTTCGGTCTACTAGAAGATCAGGTTCGGTTGGCCGAAATTTTCTAGGTTTGGCTTGTTGGTCATATGAATTCGGCCTACCGAACTCATGAATCTGGCCTGCCGAACATCAAGTTCGGCCTATCGAACTAGAAAATTCTAGAAATTTCTAGGCACGGGTTTTGCCTTTCTCGAGCCCAAATCTTCAATTTCAACCTGTTTTCTCAAATTCCAAGCATGGATATTGATCATAGTTGATAGAAAAACATAGTAGATTACTTTTTAATGCATTAAAACAAGTTTTACATAGAAATTTTGAAAAATCCCAAAAATGGAGAAAAATAGAAAAAAATGAAAAGTCTTGATTTAAATCCGTTTGTAATCAAACAAAGCTTATATTCTAGTTGTTTTGAGTTTTTCTAACTTAGATCAAAGCTTTTTTAAGTTCGAATAAGCTTAGATTTCAAAATACAAAGAGAATTGAAAAATTGAAAAAGCTTTGAAATTTAAAAAAATTAACCTTGAATCAAAGCTTTAAATCATGTTTGTAGTCACTAAATCGAGTTCCTAAGCCTTCAATCTTGTAATCCGAAGCTTGGGCTTGATTTTTGTTTTAAAAATTTTAAGAGAAAATGAGAGGGAAAGAGAGGCAGAAAGAGAGAAGGGAGAGAGACGAGCGAGAAAGAGTAAGAGGGAGAGTGAGAAAGCTGAGTGAAAAGAGACAGGGGAGAGAAATAAATAAAGAGAGGAAGAGATAGCTAGCTACACAAAACCATGTGCAGTAGCACACTGATTTGAAATAGAACTTATTTAGCATTTATCACACTGTTTTGTTTCAAAATTTAAAATAACAAACAAAAATAATTTAAAGTGATTAAAAATCATTAAAATAATCAAAACAACATTAATTTAGAAATCTCTCAAAATGATCAAATTAAGTTTAAAATACTCATTATGGCTCACTAATCCATCATTTTACACACTAATAACATTTAATTAATTTTGTGGCATTACAACTCTCCACCCCTAAAAGGAATTTCGCCCTTGAAATTCACAACTTGGTTCAGAAACAAAACAAATGGGGATACAACTCCTACATACTTGATTCTAATTCCCAAGTGGCTTCATCAACCCCATGATGCTGCCACAAAACCTTTTCTAACGGAATATCACGTCGATACAAACTGATCACTTTTTGATCAATGATTAGAATTGCCATTTCCTCACATGTCGTGTTTTCCTAAATCTGCACATCATGGAAAGAAATGATCTTATCCTGATTAGGCAAACACTTTCGAAGCATCGACACATGAAATACATCGTGAACATGAGAAAGTTCAGGAGGAAGATCTAGGCAATAAGCAATCACACCAATACGTTGAGTAATTTCCAACGGTTCAATATACCTCGGTGCAAGCTTACCACTTACTCCAAATCACATGATGCCCTTGCGAGGCGATACCTTCAAGAGAACAAAGTCTCCTATCTCAAATTTCAAGGGTCGACGTCTTCTATTTGCTTAAATCTTCTATCAATTCTGAGCTGCCTTCAATCGGTCTTGAATTACGACGACCTTCTCATTGTTGTCACGAATATCATCTGGCCCAAGAATAATCTTGTCTTCTGGTTTAGCCCAATATACCGGTGACTGACACGGTCATACATATAGTGCCTCAAACGGTGCCATACCAATGCTCGCTTGATAGCTATTGTTGTTGGCGAACTCTGCCAGATGCAAATATTTCTTCTAGTTCCCGCCGACGTCTAATGCACATGCACTAACATGTCCTTGAAAATCTAAATAACCTGCTCATATTGGCCATTGTTCTAAGGATGAAATGCTATGCTGAAATTCAAATCCATGCCTAAGGCTTCCTAAAAGCTCCTCTGATACTTGGCATTGAATCTAGTGTCTCTATCTGATGTGATGGACAAAGGAACTCCGTGCAACTGTACTATATTCTATAGGTACAATTCTTTGAGAACCTTTCTTGAGCATGTTGGCCTAAACGGAATGAAATGTGCCAATTTTGTTAACCTGTCGACCACAACCCAAATTGAATCATGCCTTTGTTCTGTCTTTGGCAAACTAGTAAGAAAATCCATTGTGACGTGCTCCCATTTCACCCTAGAATAGGAAGTGGTTAAAGCTGGCTTGCTTGCCTCTAATGCTTGGCTTTCACCTAAAGACAAATTAGATATTTGGCCACGTTTTCTCAAACATCCTTCTTCATACCTTTCCGCCAATATTGTCTCTTCAGATCACGATACTTCTTCGTGCTCCCTAGATGAATAGCGAACTGAGACCTATGGGCTTCATCCATTACGGCCTTCGTCACTTCAGCAATTACTGAAACTACTAGATGCTTCTTGAAGTACAACAATCCATCGGCATGTACCCTCTATTCTTCAAATTGCTCTCTATTCTGAATCCGTGTCTAGATTCCCTAAAGGTGCTAGTCTCGCCACTGGTTCTGCTTCACCATCTGAACCATAGCTGAGGTCGTCTCCATATGATACACTGAAACTTGGTCGTAGTCCTTATAGTACTGCAGCCCGTACTCACTCACTGTTGCATCTCTTTTCCAATCTTCAAGAGCCAAACAAGCGAGAATTCCTGAAGACTTCCTACTGAGTACATCAGTGACCACATTAACTTTCCTAGGATGATACTGTAGTGCAAAATCATAATCATTCATGTACTCCATCCATCTTCGCTGCCTCAAGTTCAAATCCCTTTAAGTAAACAAGAATTTCAAACTCTTGTGGTCAGAGAAAACCTAAAATGTCACCCCGTATAAATATCATCTCCATATCTTTAACGTGTGAATCACCGCTGCAAGCTTCAAGTCATGAGTAGCATAATTTTGCTCATGAGATTGTAGCTGTCTTGATTCGTATGCCACCATGCGTCCATGTTGCATCAATATGTACCCAAGTCTGCATCCTGACACATTTGTGTAAACCTCATATGGCTCATCATTGTTGGGGGTAATCAATATTATGGCTAAGGTCAACCGATTCTTCAATTCTTGAAAAACGAGCTCATATTCTTCATCCCACTCGAACCTGACAATTTTCCTGATCAATCTTGTCAACAGTGCTGTTATCTTCGAGAAATCCTTTACAAACTTCCTGTAGTACCCTACAAGTCCTAGAAAACTACAGACTTCTGCCACATTCCTCAGTCGATCTCATTCCACTATGGCTTCAACCTTAGATGGATCCATTAAAATACAGTGCTCAGAAATGACATGACCTAGAAACTTGACTTCCGTAAACCAAAATTCATACTTTTCCTTCTTAGTGTACAACTAGTGCTCTTGCAGAGTCTGAAGCACAATTTTGAGATGTTGCTTGTGTTCCTCCCAAGTCTTAGAATAGACCAAGATGTTGTCGATGAACACGATTACAAACTAATCTATAAAGGGCCTAAATATCCTATTCATTCAGTCCATAAAGGTTGCCGTAGCATTTGTTAGGTCAAATAGCATCACCAGAAACTCAAAATGTCCATACTGGGTCTTGAAAGCTATTTTGGGGATGTCTTCTTCTTTGATCCTGAGCTGAAGGTATCCCGAACGCAAGTCTATCTTCAAGAAATACCGCGAACCTCCCAACTGATCAAACAACTCATTGATTCTAGGCAGAGGATACTTGTTCTTTATGGTGATCGGATTCAATTGTCAATAATCTATGCACAACCTGAGAGTTCTGTCATGCTTCTTAGCGAACAAAACTGGTGCTTCCCATGGTGATGTACTATTCCAGATGTATCCCTTATCAACATACTCCTGAAGCTACTTTCTTAATTCCTTCATTTTTGCCAATGCCATCCGATAAAGTGCTACAGAAATTGGTGTTGTTCCTAGAAGCAACTCAATACCAAATTCGATCTCCTGATGCGCTGGTAATCTTGGCAATTCATCGGGGAAGACATCTTCAAATTCATCTACCACTAGGATCGCTATGTTTTTTCTCAAGGCACTGGGCTCTCCTTTTAGATTTATGAGGAAGGCATAGCAAGCTAAGTTCTTCCGTCCGCCCTCTAAGACATGTCTTTACGAGATGCTCACTCATTAACCGATCACCACCACCCTGGTAAGTGATCGTTGTCTCCCTATTGGATACTAGGACCATTTTCCTAAGCTGATAGTCTATAACTGCATTGTATCTGGACAACCAGTCCATCCCTAGAATTACATCATATGAACTCATGGGGATTACAATCAAATCACTTTTCAAAATCTCATCCCTAATCTTTATTTTACAAGCTTTACAAATACATTTCACACATACTCGACCCAAGGGTAAGGCTATAACTAGGGGTTCATCAAATTCTTATATCTTTAATCACAAGGCATGTACAGAAGAGCTTGAAATAAGAGAATGAGTGGCACCAGTATCAAATAACACATGTGCTAAAGATTGAGAAACCAGAATCGTACCATCAACAATTGCATTACTAGTCTAGGCATCCGAACTCCCTGATGTCATGGTGTGAACTTGCACTAGAGCTTTCCCTTTTCCTCTACCAACATTGCTAGGTCCTAGGTTAGTTGGCCGATACTACTACAATGGAGGTGACTGCACACTAGCTGTACTCGGCGCTCGATGCTGAGGGGCATTGCGGTGGAAATTCTATGGCTGGTATCCTTGTGCTGGTTATGGTAGTTGTTGAGGAGAGAACTGATGGAACTAAAGCTGAGGGAATTACTAAGACTGAGGTAAAGTCTGAGGCTGAGGCTGACGACTGGCTCATCCTCTGGCCTAAAGTCCTAGGCAAGCATTCCTGATTGGACAGTTCCTCTTGATGTGTCCCGGCTGCTAACAATAATGGCAGTGAAAGCTGTAAGGATTACTACGCCCGTTGCTTGATGAACTACTGCTACCGTTGTTCACATTACCCTGTTTATTTTTTCTTGGGGTGGGTCGACTACTGGTATTCCTTCTGTCGCTTCTCTGTGGTCCTCTTGACGTCTTGGCTCAATCCTTATAGTATTGCGAATAGTCATTCTCCATAGATATAGCTGTTGACACAAGCTCTCTGAAATTCCTGAGTCGTAGGGCAACCACCTACCATCGAATAAAATTCTTAAATTCGTCTTGGAATTTGATACACTTCTCATGCTCCGATGCCAAAGCAAATGGAGCAAACCTAGCCAATTCATTGAACTTCGCCTTGTACTCCCGAACCGACATGCCACCCTGCTACAACCTATAGAATTCAGCCGCCTTATAGTCTTTGTGTCCCTACGAAAAGTATCGATCATAGAACAACTTCTCGAACCTGTCCCAACTGATGTTACCATTGTTTTTCAAGCGTTTAGCCTACTTCCACCAGGTATTGGCACCACCTTTGAACTTATATGCTGCAAATTCCACACGATATTCTGCTAGCATGCCAAGAGGATCCAAGTGTTTCACGATTGAATCCAACCAAAACTCAGCCACTTGTGGGTCCCCATTTTCGTCTAAAGTCGAAACAGATGCACGTCAAAATTCCTTAAAGCACGCATGCCGGTGACTAGCCTTGGAGTCCTCCGGTCTTGTCCTTGCTGCCATCTGTCGGAATGCAACAAACATGGCCCTCATCATGCCCTCATCATTTCCAAACTCGACATCAGCTGTCGAACAACGTCTAGGTGCCATTCTTTCACTTTTGAAAATTAAATTTGGACTGTCAGTGGTGTTTCATTGTCGTACCTATGTGTGCACAATTTTCAAGATTCATAACCTTAAGCTTTGATACCATTCTGTCACGCCCTAGAGTACCAAAGGTGACGTGGCAGGTTATTTAAGATAATTAAGTGAAAATTTGATTAAAAACATGAGTTAAGAAATTAATTAATTATGAAAAACTACAATAATTTAATAGCAAGTACTATATTAATTAAACAAATAAGAAAAACAATAAAGTGATAAGAAGAAATGAGAATGGGTCCCATTGACCTACATTTTGTACACGCACATAGTACTGACAATATTTTATTACAACCATAGTCCAAATAAGGAGGCAGTTAGAAAATTACAGCCTTGATTTTTATAATTTAAATAACATACTTGATTCCTTTACTGCCCGTGTGTCCTGTTTGTGGACTCCTCTTCAAACCTAAGTAGAAATCCACCAAGGGGGAAAGGTTTTAAAACAAATAAAATGTAAGCAAAAGGCTCAGTAGGACTATAAATTTAAAAACATTTAATTTTGAAAGGGAAAATTTCATAATACAAGAAGTAATTAGAAAATAGACTTAAATAAACAAATAAATAGAATTTAATAAAATTAATCTTACCAAAACTGTTTACTGGTTGATCAAAAAGAATAACATTTTCTTTTTCCTAGGCAAATCATATATGTAACACTACCGTAGTGGTCCAGCTGGGTTTCGGGACCTGCCCCTGAGGTCGTATGTTACACGACCCAATCTCTGATATGGCATTATGCTCGTGTATATATATATATATATATTCTTCCATAATTATTAAAAATCTCTTTTTACTAAATAATTTCATTCACATTCATTATGGGATTTATTATGAAAACCACCTCAGTCTACTGTTTAGGAAAACCATCATTTAAAAACCCTTTTCAATCATTCATTGAAAACATTTTGATAAAAATCCTTTTGAGGCCAAAGTCTTTTTAAAACCAGGTTACCAAAGAAAATGGGTAAAAGTCCTACCTCGATACTTGTACCGATGTCCTACACCGCAATCCCGGTCCGCCACACGTTAGCTTCACGGAACCACGAACAACCTTAAATGTGTAATAACTAAGTCTATTAGTATCTAGCTTAAGGTATCTTACATTGCTAAACTATTTCATAGTGTCCTAGTGTGCCATTTAAGTTTATAAAATCATTTTATAAGGTTAAAATCTCAACCGAGGGTCAAAATAGCAAAAACAGACGAAAAATCACAAAATTCTACCATGCCAGTCGCCTTGGTTCGGCTTGCCAAAAGATCAGGTCCGGTAGGTCAAACTTTTCCAGGTTCGGCCTGCCGATCGTATGAATCTGGCCTGCCGAACTAGAAAATTCTAGAAATTTTCAAGCATGGGTTTCAGCTTCCCCGATCCCAAATCTTCAATTTCAACCTGTTTTCTTAAATCCCAGGCATGGAAATGATCATAGTTGATAGAAATACATATTAGATTACTTTTTAATGCATTAAAACAAGTTTTATATAGAAATTTTGAAAAATCCCAAAAATGGAGAAAAATAGAAAAAAGTAAAAAGTCTTGATTTAAATCCGTTTTTGATCAAACAAAGCTTAGATTCTAGTTGTTTTGAGTTTTTCTAACTTAGATCAAAGCTTTTCTAGGTTCGAATAAGCTTAGATTGCAAAATACAAAGAAAATTAAAAAAGCTGTGAAATTTTAAAAAAACCAACCTTGAATTGAAGCTTTAAATCGTGTTTGTAGTTGCTAAATCGCGTTCCTGAACCTTTAATCCACTAACCCGAAGCTTGGGTTTGATTTTTGTTTCAAAAATTTTAAGAGAAATTGAGAGGGAAGGAGAGGCAGAAAGAGAGAGGGGAGAGAGACGAGAGAGAGAGAGTGAGAGGGAGAGTGGGAGAGCTGAGTGAAAAGAGAGAGAGGAGAGATATAAATAAAGAGAGGAAGAGATAGCTAGTTGCATAAAACCATGTGCAACAGCACACTGATTTCAAATAAGACTTATTTGGCATTTGTCAAACTATTTTGTTTCAAAATTTAAAATAACAAACAAAAATAATTTAAAGTGATAAAAAATTATTAAAATAATAAAAAACAACATAAATTTAGAAATTCAACAAAATGATCAAATTAAGTTTAAAATACTCATTATGGTACAATAATCCACCATTTTACACACTAATAGCATTTAATTAATTTTGGTGCATTACATGACGACTAGCTATGGGTTGCATTGGCGGGGTCTTAAGCTAAAGGAGTCCAAAGGTGGCTAGTTTGCAGGCTAATTGTTGTAGCAATGAGGGTTTCAAAGTGGCCATTTGGGTTCTCGACCCTTTGCGTGCATAGATCTAGGTGGGGATAGGGTAGCTTGGTTAGGCTAGTCTTAGTGCTAGTAGTGGAGGAATGGTGGTGCCCAGTCGGGTGCAGTGGGGGAGATCAATGACAAGAGGGGAGGCAGCATAGGGGTTGTGCTTTGAGCAAGTTATTGCTCTCTCAAGTAGGTTTTGTTATCTCTTCTCATGTTAGCCAATGGTGGTGTTTTGCCTCTTATAGGGGTCGCCCATATATGCTATCCGTACGTTGGTGATGGTTGTCTAACCATCAGTTGGTCCTTTCGATCACTAAGGCTACTCATAGTTTTTACTACTTTGCTTGTAGTCTGTGTTTGATTTTGAATAAAGGCGTTGATATTAATGCCTAGTTGGTTTGGTTTTTCACGTATTGTTTTTGTTCAATTTGCAATAATAGACGTGGTTTCCCCATCTTCAAGATTTGTTATGAGTCCACTATATATAAATGTGGACCAAGAATAAAAATTAGTCTAATATTACACATGCTTTCTATGATGGTTTTCAAACTATCGTGAAAACATTGATTCCACAATAGTTACTAAACATCGTGGAACGTAGTATATTTTCACGGGTTTTGGTGACCTTGAGAAGATACCAGAATGGTTTATTAAAAAAAACATCGTTATACGTTAATTTTTCACGATGGTTTGTGAGAAAAACCGTCATGATATATGATTCTAACACAATGATTTATTTAAAAAAATCGTCTTGTTAACTTAATTAAGGAAAAAATTCCCAAATTTCTAACTTTCCATAAGATGGCTAATCTCATATGTTATCTATTGATACAAGGTTCTCCTAGCAAAATCTAATATTTACAAGGAAATAAAATTTACAACACATATCAAGTACACACAGTTTCTAGTCAAATAACTATACCTAAGACACCTAGTTAAAAGATTTGCTCACTCAACTCTGACCTTATCTATATCATCACCTATGCAAAACTCTTTTTATTTAAAGCGCAGATAAACTGTTGTTAATTAAAAATTAAGTCTTACATGTAACGTAAAATTAAAAAAACCGTATTCGACATTGCCTTCTTGTTTGGAACATATGCGATGCGTATATGCCATTTGTCTTCTTGGTCGCATTGTTATCTCAGCTCCCACTTCAATTTTCTAATGCAATATTTATCAAATCATATTTTTGTGCAAAAAAATCATAATCACATGTTAATAACTTCTACAAAGTCTCCGCATGGGGTGTCTCCAACAATATCAGTCATCTTATGGTGCAACAAGTGCTAACGTCCAATGCAATGTTCTCCAACATTGTATGGTATGAAGTATAATTTCCCTCTTTGTGTGTGACGTAAAAGGGCGACAAGACAATTGGTGTACTCTCTAATGCCTTTATCTCCACTCCTTGCAATTTGTGATATAAATGCCAGAAAATGAAGCCAAATTGTTGAGCAAAACCTCCACGTTCACAACATTCCACAAAAAACTGCAATAAAAACAAAGTATGAGCTTAGTTTTACTAATAATGTATGTCTATTTGATAAAAAAAATAAGAATTAATGATAGATCTATTATCTAAACTATAACATTATATAGTTCACACTGATAATTTCTTAAAGTTGATGAAATAATAAATATTTTTGTACCCAACATAGATAGGCATGCTATTTGCACTAACTATTATTTATATCGGGCACTCTATCTGTCCTATGGCATGAAAGTGGTTGTGTGTAAAGCCAATGGTTTTCAATGCATCAAGAACTATACTAAAAGCAATAAAAGGCAAGGGTTGGTTTTTTCTCAACTGCTCGATGTTTTTCTACCTCAGGTTGTGACTCGTTGTTTTTCTAACTCCTTTTTTTTTTTTGGCATTTATTTCCTTCAATATCTTTGTTAGGAACATGGCTAAGAGCTTGACTTGTCTTTGTAGTTGCAATGACTTTAGTTAAGCTTTTTGGCCATACAACAAAGGCTCCAACAGCTTCATACATAATTGTTGCCTCTATTTGTTGGAAAAGGTATTTTTGATGTTCTAATTTTAGGTGTAATAATGGGGACTTGCATGTTCTCCTCCCATAGGAGTTTTCCATGGATTATATCAGTTGGAAGATTCTTCATCCATGCCTTTCCAATCACAACAAGCACATAACCACCTTGTAGTTGTTGTGTTGGTTAATGGTTGCTGTGACTTTCTCCTCATCCATTAGTGCAATACCTTGTCATGCACATAGTGTATTCGTATTCATAGTCGTGCAACTTCACATTGTAGATCCAATACTTTAGAATTTACTTTTGAATTTCGCCAAATGTTGAAGTATTGAGACTACTTGATGAACTTTGATTGGCCACAAAGATGTCCGAAATGTCAAGGTATTCCCAATTCCTTTGTCAATATGTCATTATAGATGGATTGAAAGGTCCCTTGAGACTTCTGCTTCGTATTCATCCTGTAAAATAATAACAAAGTTGTTCTTAATAGGCTTACAAAATTATAAGAGTACAAATTAAGAATTTGAGTTTAATAAACTTTGCTATCAATTTACTGACGCTACAAGAAAAATTATATTTAACGACATATTATTTACGACATATAGTTTTTGAACGTCATTGAAAAGTACATGCAACGACATCTTGAATAAAGATGTTGTTAATGACATTTGAAACAATAATTAACGACATCTATATAGATGCCGTATTAAAACTTTCCTTTTAACGAGAATAGTTTAACGTCATTAAATTATTTAATGACACTAAACTATTGTCGTTAGAAGGAGATCTTTAAGACGGCGTCTATATAGATGTCGTTAATTATTTTTTCAAATATCATTAACGACATGTTTGTTGAAGATGTCGTTGTATGTACTTTTCAACGACATTCAAAAACTA
>CAMOHE010026703.1:27791-52338 GCA_946598075.1 Artocarpus hirsutus
CAAGAAAAATTATATTTAACGACATATTATTTACGACATATAGTTTTTGAACGTCATTGAAAAGTACATGCAACGACATCTTGAATAAAGATGTTGTTAATGACATTTGAAACAATAATTAACGACATCTATATAGATGCCGTATTAAAACTTTCCTTTTAACGAGAATAGTTTAACGTCATTAAATTATTTAATGACAAGTAGGAGATGTCGTCAAAGCCTTGGAGATTCTACGATACTCTTTATAGACGATATTGGTCAAGATGTTGTCTATAAAGGGTATCGTAGAATCTTTAAGACTTTGACGACATCTCCTACTTGTCATTAAATAATTTAATGACACTAAACTATTGTCGTTAGAAGGAGATCTTTAAGACGGCGTCTATATAGATGTCGTTAATTATTTTTTCAAATATCATTAACGACATGTTTGTTGAAGATGTCGTTGTATGTACTTTTCAACGACATTCAAAAACTATATGTCGCAAATAATATGTTGTTAAATATAGTTTTTCTTGTAGTACGATTGGTGCAAATGATGGATTATTGAATGATGTTGACATATTTCTAGCCACAATCCTTTCATGGTGGTCACTCCCTGCTAACTGTAAACTGTATTTTATCAAGTCTGTAAAATATTAAGAATGAAATCATAGATATAAATAATAGGATTAAGATATTAAAGAACCATTTTTTGCTCATATTTTCTATATACGTCTTGGCTTCTCCTTGATGGATATTTGTGTACTCTTGTTTCATTTGCATATGCCGATATAGTTGTTGGAATTGTTCGGAATATTGATGCTTCAGCATTAAAATTAAAAAAATACAATCATAGATAGTTTTTGACATTTGTGTTTTGTTTAACGAATTTAATTTTAAAATCTATAAAATGTTTTTTTACAAACTATGCTTAAAGGTAATTATGTCCTTTCGCTTAAGTTCTTATATTAAAAAGTACACTAGGAATAAAATTGAAAGGTGGGTCTATTGACATCCACTATTTTACTTTTCACATACCCTATTTAATAAGATTTCTTATTATTGAGTTAAATTGCTTTAAGAATATAAATAGTTTAAAAAATACCCGTTACACATCCTATTTTAAAAAAATTTCCTATAAAAAATTATTGTGCTCTATATTTTTCTAAAGAATAGAGATGGATTTCAACATAAAAGAGTCACCACAAAAAGTATATAAGTGGTTTTTTTTGTGACAATTTTTATTTTATTCAGTTTTTATTGTTTCAAATATACTCATTATGACTATATAAATCAATGAAAATTATTTGATTTGTAGTTTGGTTTGATATAAAAAAATACTATAAAAAATATGTTTTAGTTCTTCTTGTTTTTAAGTGAAGGAAATACAATTTGTTCGATTTGTATATAAATCCTTACAATTCACTAGCGATTATAATTTCCTGTCAGAAAATCCAAAGTTTGGTTTGTTTAATAAAAAGAAAAAATAATATCAAGGAAAAACTATCGCTTAATATATAAAATGAAAAAATAAAACGTTTAGAAAAATGTAAGTTTATTTGGTGGAGGAGTGGAAAAAGGAAAAACCATAATACTGTATACGTGTAGGGACATTTTTTATATTTTAAGAATGGTGTAACAAGTAAATGAGGGGTGGTTTCAGAAAGGGTATATGAAAAGTATAATTAGAGGTGTCAATAGACGCACCCAAAATTGAAATAAGCTTTTTTAAATTTAAAGAATACCTTTTCTCAAAACAGTGGAACAAATCAACAAATAATTATAATTATAAGGTGCAATAATTATATAATTAATCTAAAAAACTTTTTTTGGTTGATATAATCATATGCAGGAGAAGTTAATTACTATAAAAAAGAAGTTCGTAACTCTATACATGTATAAAATGCTTGTTCTGAAAAAATTTAGAGAACCTTTAATAGAATAGTGCAATTTGTATACAATACGTTTTATTATTATTATTATTATTATTATTATTATTATTATTATTGTTATTTATTATTAAGCTTTCCAAACATAGGCATATTAGGAGACTACTTTTTCTTTTATTATTATTATTATTATTATTATTATTATTATTTTCGTAGTAAATATAAGGAGACCACTTATTAAATAGGCTATATTGTTATTTGACAAAAATGGACGGAACCTATATCAAAATTCAACACTTAACTTTACGTTGAGGTGTCATACTCTAGAATGAAATAGAGTTGTAGAGGACGCAAACAATTAATACAATCTAACTTTCTCGAATATCCAAAATCTACCCTTAAAAAAAGGAAATCTAAAAATAACTGAAATACATGTCAAGAGTTAAAAGTATGCCAAATAATTTGAGTGTTTGGCAAAAATAATAATAAAAAAAATCAAGGGAAGAGCATTTGTATCATTTTTTAGAGATTTTCACCGCTTGCATGTTCTTACGCATACTATTGTTTTTATTTAAATCACACTGTGTTACTTTATGAAATTTTAACAATATTAATTAGATCTTTTCTTGGAAGAAAAAGGTGTCCCCAAGATAAACATTGTGAAACATTCAACCATGGTCATAATTGGCATGCACTATCTTGTAACCGAAGTTATGGTGGTCAATGGCCCGCCAATAGTAGACAACGTCCACTGTCGACGTTATCTCAAAATTCACTTTGCTCATTTTTCGCCGGTAACTATCGTTGCATTTTTCTTTATCAAGCAATTAATCGCAATTTCCAATATTACAATGCTTATGAATTTCCTTTTATTTTTATTTTTTTAATCATTCAATGTGTGTTTATGGTGTCCAGGTTTATGAATCTTGTGAGAACTTTCCTCATGCTGCATGCGATCACGAAAGCTAAATCCTCTATATTTCTGTCTTTCAACATACATCGTAATATGTATTTCCTATTTCATACAGTGTTGAACCGACACACTAGTACAAGTGTACAATTTGACATGATATTCTTCTAGAATTTCACAATTTGACCATCATATTACGTATATGATATATGTTTACCACAACTAATGGATAAATATTTGAATATGATCTGCTCAATACTTTCTAGAAGTAAAAAAAAAAAACCTACCGCACAACACCGACACAATTTTGTTTAACCTACCAAAAAATTCCCCAACTTTTTATCTCGTATGTTAAAAATAAAAAATAAAAAATACGTCATTTTACGGATATATAGGATCTGTAACAGGAAAGCAGAATATATAGTTGGCTAGCTAATGATGAAGAGGCCATCATCAAAGACTAGGTCTGGTGCGGTTATTAAATATGCGCCTACTTTTTTTCTTGTTTCTTTCTTTTGCTGGTTTATATACGCATTTACTTGTTTAATGTGACTCTTCGGGGTGGCATGGGCTTTGTCATTATAACCCATAATTAAAAGGACAATGGAAATTCATAATCAAAGTCAAAAGCCAAAGTTAGAGACTTAATTATTTCTTTGTTTCTTTTTTTTTTTTTTTTTTTTTTTTTTTTTTTTTTTTTTTTTTGTATTCAAGTGGTAAAAAGCCAATCCGGGTACTCAGTATTCACGATATGTGGAAACAAAAATAAAATAAAAATTGAAAAATTATGGAGAAGTGGATTTGAGGTATATCATTATGGCTGTAAACTTAACCGGGCACCACCTTCCTCTTTCTCGGTTTAGTACTTTTTAGTACATTTTTTCCCCAATAAGCGAAAACCTATTTAGGAAAAATTACAAAAAATTACAAAATCTAGACCGTAATAAAGATCTTAAAAAAAAAAGTCACCTAAAGAAATTAAACAAAAAGAAAAGAAAACTATGAAGAATTTAAATTGAGAAAACATAGCTTTTTTAATCTAAATCCTTTCCCATTTTGGAGCCTAATTGGGCATGATTCTTGACAAAGTATTTGTCCAATTTTCCCTCATTTTTTCAAATCTTAGCAATTTGTTCCAAAATCCGAATGCTGTAAATCTCCATCTCTTGTTAAGCCATGGTTTAAATATTAATTGTTTCAACGACTGGTTCCTGACCCACTTAAACGGCACTTTCACTGTCTCAATAGGCTTATTTAATTGCTTTATAAAATTGAGCATATCCGAATTACCCTCTATAGTATCTACCTTGAAACTAATGCAAAAGTTGCTCAAGCTATGATCAATTAGTGGTTATTTTGGATTATGAAATTTTTATTTTTTATTTTTCGTTCGGCTTAGAACTACAAGGCAGATGTTGCTTAATCTTCCAATATTCTCCATTCAATTTTTGACGATTTAATCTACATAAGAAACATACGTTTGTGCCCGAAAAAAGAGAGATATTGATCTGAAAAAAAAAATCGGAATTAATGAAATTTAAGAATCAGAGTTTATGTAACGAAAGTTTTTGACGGCAACTCAGCAAACATATCAAACGTGCTAAAATTTAGGCCTAGTGATCGAAAATCCTCTCGGTCATAGCTTCTTTTTTAAACGAATAACCACTCCATGAGCAATCTCAAATAAATTTTGAGGATGTCATTATGCCCATAAATGATTATATAATTTAGCATAAATGATTATATAATTTAATCTAAACCTGAGTAATAGATTATTATTGTATACACTGATTAAAATTTAGAATATCGATTGTCGTAATCTCATGTTTAGTTTCAGAAACTTATGCCAAGACCTGCCCTCTTATTATCCTCCAAAGAATTGAATAAAATCTGAAAAAAAGAAATATATGTATATATACATGGATAACAAATACAATTTAATTTCCCTTAGTGTTTAGTATCTTATCATGGTCTATAGTATATTTGGGACTAACTGTAGAGATGCAATATTTATTTCCCATGCTAAATTCCCTATGGGATTGTTGAAAATATTAGATAGAGCTAAAGTCCAGACTTGGCCTGTTGAGCTGAGTTAGCTAGTTAGTTATTATATTCTGTTGCAACTGAATTCAAAGTTTGTTAGATTGTTAAAAGCTCAACTACTTAATGCAGCTTAAGACATTGTACGTATGCTCATCAGTCTTAAGGAGAAATTCATTTAAGTCCTCATAATCTCTTTTTCTAAAATTTAAGATGATATCAGAGCCAGAGAGCGTTTATCTTTTTGCGCATATTTATATTTCCTCCAATTCGTTTTCTTGAAGATTCTCTTGATGCTTCTACCCTGGAACAATGACATTTTCGTCTCAAGTTCTTCTTCCTTTGGTTCTGGCTTATCTATTTGATCTTTCCCTTTGGATTGAATCTAAATCCTCTTTCTCTGAGCTCACAATCCAGCTCAGTTTATTAACATTCGTATCCAGAAGATAGTCCTTGTGTAGTTCACATGCTCAATCTATATTTTGTTCCACGGAACCGGCGAGATCTGGGTATGCTATCTTCTTTCTTCAATTTTCAACTCTATGCTTGGTCATGTTACACGTTGTGTTGGGAATTCTACGATTTAGTACACTCTTAAGCGGTTGTATACTCAATGAAAGGCTTGTAATCTGCATCTAAGAAGGATGTTGTAAACTCTCAAAAAGATTCATTGTCGGTCGATGAATATATTTTCAAAATAAGAAATATTGTAGATATGATTAATTCTGCTAGAGGTCAAATAATCTTGGATGATGAACTTATCTTGTACATTCTTGGAGGCTTAGACAATGAATTTGAGTCTGTAATTGTTCATCTCATTGGTCACAACATTCACTTTATTCGGAAGAAATTCGGTTTATGCCCTTAACTCAAAGATTAAACATTACACAATAATTGACTACTTTGAATGTTGATTTTGTAGAATCAACCATTGCTTAGTATGCTAATGCTAATGTGCGCAAGAAATTTAGTGGAAATGGTAACTTTCACGATGGTTCGAGGCTAAAATCAGAACTTTCATAATCAAGACAGGACTAGAGGTTGTTGTTTTGGTAAAGGCAAATCAAATCCAACTTGTCAGATCTATGGCAAGACTAGCCATGTTGTTGCTCAATCTTAGTTTTCAAGGAGGAGATTTCACTTCAACAGGCCGCTAAACTCAAGGTTCAATACATTGCTTCCCCTTCAATAGTCTAATATGCAAATTGGCACATGGACAATGGAGCTACCAATTATGTCACAACAGATCTTCAAAATTTCAACATCAAAGGTGACTACAAGGGAAAAGGCAAGCTGATTGTTGGTATTGGTTATTCTCCTTCAATTTCTCATATTGGGGATACTACATTACCTTCATTTTATCCTAAAAAAACCTTTATTGTTGAGTAATATTTAATTAGTATTTCCCAATTTAAAAAGTTTAACCATAAAATGATTGAATTTTATTCTGATTGTTATCTAATAAAGGACAAAGTTAAGACGAGGACCCTTCCACAAGGAGTTCTTAAACATGGCTTGTGTCAACTTGATTGGTCAAGTATTCATTCAAGTTTTTGTAGTTATCCAAAAATTTAGATATTAGTTTCATGTTTTACTAGTTCTTCTACTTCTACTTCTACTAATAATACTCATTCTGTTAGTTCTTCTACTTCTATTGACTGTACTCATTCTGACAATTGTAATGTTAGCAAAATTACATGTAATATGGATAAAAACAAACAAGTTACAATTGAGAATATTATAAATCAGAGAGACAAGTACAACAAAACCTTCAACTAAATTAAAGTGAAAAATTGGATGAAAAAAAACGGTCGAAATACGTGTAGCTCACGCTTTCTTTAAACAGATTCATCCCCTCTAGTTGTGCATGAGGATTCAACGGATGTTTGTCTCCCAGGATGCAACAACTTGCAACAGATTCTTGAGTGCTATTAGATACCGTTTCCAGCAAACTTAAAACCGTGTCTTCCTCTATCACCAAAACTCTCTACAACACTACTAGCTAGAACTCAAAAACAAAAGGAATTTTTTTTTTTTTTTGTGATTTGTGTGTGTTTACAAACTTGTGAAGACTCCTTTATATAGGCACGTCATGGGGAGTGTTAAAAACCAAAATTGATGAGATTTAATTTCAAGTTTTATGAGCATAATTGTATGCATTTGGGTGCTACAACATGAGGTTTATGACCTCCATTAACCTCCACTTATGAGCAGGTTTAATTTTGGGTGTTATAAGTGTTTTATAGCACTAATTCATGGTGCTATTATCCTACCACTAATGATCATTATGAGCAAGTTTATGGGTGGCATTATTTGAGCACCACCTCCTCTCTGCACATGAGAGAGCCTCTTAAATACAACATCTTGCCCAAACACAAAAGTGCAATTACATAAAACCATATCAAGCTTTAATGCCCAATGTAGGACTTCACATTTAGGCTTCTTTCCAACAAAATCCAAATGTCAATGGGCACATTTTGACTATCAATTTCTCATTCACTTGATTACTATTTTGAGCATATAAATATACGATTTTGATCTCCTTGCGACGAAAAATGCAAATCGTCAAGACTCTTCACTTTTACAAAATGGGTCCCACTCAAAATTATGCCTCAAAATGGCTCCTCAAAATGGTTATTAACCATTTTTCCAACAATCCCCCACATGAATAAAATTGACCGATGATAAGGAAACACAAAGACATCACACGATGATAGAGTTTTATGGTTAATACCTACATAGGATAGGTAGGCGTTAACCCTTGAACCTTCCCTTGTAAAAGAATGTTTACTTTACTGACTGACTAGTAGACACGATATCCTTGCACTGTTCTACCGTTTGTGTAAACGATAACATACCTCACGTAGATATTTTCCTGAAATAGTTTTAGTTCTCAAGGTTATGTTCATTTTGGTCATGAACATCTTCCTGTTTCTGCAAGAATTTCTAAAGAATTGAGCACTAATAATTCTCCATTGAAGCGACCCCTTTCTCTCTCACATAGGTGATTTTTTATTTTAAGAGTAACCTTTATTACTCTACTCGAATTCTAATGTATTCGATGCGTAAGAATCATTAAAAGCAAATTGCTTAACCTTTCCCTATGGGTATCACTGTTTTCATTATAGGAATAGGTTGGGATAACCCCACCATAATCCTACTCGATCTATTTAGTTTTGTTATCCCATTGAACCTAGATCTTAGGATCTCCAATTAACAAGGTAGGGTTTCCATTATTTCGACCTATTCTTTCATGGGCTTAAGTCCCATTCCTCTTGATGTTTCCTCAGCTTGATCTCTATTCAATCCTTTGGTTAATGAATTTGTAATATTCTCTTTAGACCTTACATAGTCTATTTTCATGACTCCAGTCGAGATCAATTGTCTAACAGTATTATGTCGATGACGCATATGTCTTGACTTACCGTTATACATCACATTCTGTGCCCCACCATAGCAGATTGATTAACACAATATATGCATATTGCAGGCACAGGTTTAGTCCATTCAAGAATATCCTTCAAGAAATGCCTTAGCCATTCAGCCTCTACAGTACTTTTATTTGAGGCTGCAAATTCAAATTCTATAGTGGATTTGGTTATTATCATCTGCTTTGAGGACTTTCATGAAACTGCTGCGCCTCTCAAAGTGAATACATATCTACTTGTAGCTTTAGAATCCTGTATATCAGATATCCAACTTGCGTCAGAATAGCCTTCAAGAACAGTAGGAGCTCTTGTATAGTGTAGCCCATAATCACGAGTATATCGTAAGTATCTGAGTACTCTAACAATTGCTTTTCAATGGTCAACTCCTAGATTACTCGTGAATCTACTAAAACTACTCACAGCGTAGGCAATATCTAGTCTTGTTCAACTTATAAAGTACATTAAATTGCTTATAACTCTAGTATAGTCCACTTGGGATATACTTTCTCCTCTATTTTTGGACAGATGTTGACTAATATCAATTGATGTTCTAGCCACACCAATGTCATTTTTACTAAATTTATCAAGTATCTTGTCCACATAGTGTGACTTACTTAAGATGAGTCCATCAAGCGACCTTTTGATTTTGATTCCCATAATCACATCGATAGTGTCTTTCATGTCAAACCTAAAGTTCAACACATCCTTGGTAGATTTGATCATCCGATTATTGCTACCCATGATTAGCATGTCATCTACACACAGATAAAGAATGACATATCCATCATCTGTTGTTTTAACATAAACACACTTGTCACACTCATTAATTTTAGAACCATTTGACAGCATAACATTGTCAAATTTCTCATGCTATTGTTTTGGTGCTTGTTTAAGCACATACAAAGACTTCGTCAATTTTCAGACTTTCTTTTTTTTGTCTTGGAGCAATACAACCCTCAGGTTGTTCCATATAAATTTCCTCTTCAAGATCTCCTTTAAGAAAAGTAGTCTTACATCTATCTACTATACTTCAAGATTCTGTAAAGCAGCAATTGCCAAAATCATTCTAATGGAGGTTATTCTCATCATAGGAGAATAAGTATCAAAGTAATAAAGGCTTTCTTTTTGTTTATAACCTTGTATAACAAGTCTAGCCATATACTTGTTAATTGTTTCATCTGCTTTCATTTTTTGTTTGAAAATCCACTTAGAACCTAACAATTTACTTCTTGGTGGGAGGTCCACTAATTACCTAGTATGAATCTGCATGATGGAATTAATTTCACTCTTTATGGTTTTCTTCCATAAAGGACCCTCAGATGAGCTTACAGCTTCTTTGAAAGTTTGAGGTTCATCCTCTATCATATAGGTCAAAAAATCTAGTCCAAATGACTTTTCTATCTGTGCCTTTTTGCTTCGTCTAGGCTGTTCCCCTTCTTGTTCAGTTTCAACTTCTTGGTGATGCTGACTATTCTCTTCAATAGTTTTAAATGTTCGTTTAGATGAACTTGGACCATCCTCCTTGGATTTACAAGGAAATACATGTGTCAAAAAATGATGCATTCCTAGATTTCATTATCTTGTTCTTGTGAATCTTAGGGTTTTTAGATTCATACACAAGGAATAGATAAGCACTATTGTTGTGGGCATAACCAACAAAGATGCAATCAACCGTTTTAGGACCTATTCTTATCTTCTTTGGAGTAGGTACCATTACCTTTGCAAGGCAGCCCAATACTCTGAAGTATTTGTTGGAGGCTTTCTACCTTTCCATAATTTATAAGGGGTCTTGTCTTCTTTCTTCTGAGGTACCTTATTTAAAAGGTAATTGGCTTCCCCCCACATGTTCTATGGCAATCTAGAACCTATCAACATCACATTCATCATATCTTTTAAGGTACGATTTTAGGACAAGCAGCTTTATCACAACAAACATGGCGTGTGGCCTTAGTGTCTAGCCATTAGTCCTTCGGGTTAGAGTCCACTATATTGACTTTGGAGACCACACCAAAAAGACTAATGTCTGACACTTCTTGTGTGATGGTGTCCACCACATTGGCCTCTTTCTTCTTGTTCCTCTTTGGCAAACTACAATCCGTTGATTTGTGACCCACCTTGTCACAGTTGAAACACTTCCATTGGAATTTTTGCTTCTTTGAAATTCCTCCCTTAGGTCTGAGTTTGAACCCTGACTTGTTTTTCTTATTCTCGGAGCTTTTATCATGCTCCACCATATTTGTCTTGGCAATAGACTTGTTAGAGAGCTTTTTCTCAGTTTCTCTATTGTCTTCCTCAATGTAAAGTCAAATAATAAGATCTTTAATGCTCATATTCTTATGCTTGTGCTTTAGATAGTTCTTGAAGTCATTTCATGCAGGGGGTAGCATCTCTATAATTGCAGCTACCTGGAAAGACTCACTAATTACCATTCCTTCTAAATAAATTTCATGAATGAGTAATTGCAGTTCTTGAACTTGACTAATTACAATCTTGGAATCCACCTTTCTATCTCATGAACTGTCCAACTGTGAACTTTTTAGCACGAGCATCTTTTGTTTTGTACTTACGGTCTAAAGACTCTTACACTTTTTTGGCCTTTTTTTGGGACTATACACATTATAAAGTGCATCAGTCAAGCCATTTAGAATATAGTTCTAGCACAAGAAATAAAAATGCTTCTATGCTTCAACAGCAAACAAAGTCTGAGCATCTGTTTCATCCTCTCTAATTGTAGGAGGATCCTTTTTCATAAATCTTGCAAGAGTCAATGTTGTCAGATAAAACAACATCTTTTGTTGCCAAGTTTTGAAATTCAATATGCTAATTTCTCAGGTTTCTTGTTGTGGTTCACAGGAAGCGAAACAAACAAAAGTTGCATCGAGGTCGAGGTATGAACCCAAGGAAACAGCACTAGTGTCTCACAAGTGTTCCCAGTTGGAACATTCTCAATTGAAACAACGTTCATGTTATCACTAATTTTTGGAGAAACAAAATCCAAGTGTTAGAGTTTATACCAAAAATAAATTCATGTTATATATATATATAGATATATATATATATAAGTTATATAACTTATAACGTATATTGTTATACATACATACATACATATATATATATATATAAAAGTTAAATAAAGGAAACGTAAATATACATATAACTTAAATTGTTAACCTATAATGTAACAAAATGAAAAAAAAAGTAAATGAAGGTTCACAATAAATGAGATATTGAATAACATAAAATTAATGTTATATGAATAACATAATACGTAATGTACGTAAATGAACTTTAATATATGAATAACATAAACTGTTTATTATAATATATAACTGAGACATTAACAATTAATCTATAACTATAAATATATCAAAACAATTAAATATGGCCTGTTTTATTACGATATAACAAACATAAAAAAAAAAAAAAAAACTGTTATAAAACTGCTATATATATGTACATAAAATTGTGGAGGTTAAAGGAACAAACGTTATAGCAAAAACTTAAAAAAAAAAAAAACGTAAACTTATAATATAAAAAAATGTAAACTTATAATAACTTAAAAGTATTATAAGTTATGACTTATAAGTATAAACAAAACTGTAAACACAACTTAGACAGTAAACAAAACAAAGCTGTAAACAAAACAAAACATTAACTAGTAAACACAACTGTAAACAATAAACAAAATTGTTTATATAAACTATGTATGATCTACAAATGTTTATATGTATAGATAAATCGTAAATTTGAAGGACATCAAAACAAAAGTCAAAAATTTCGTTCCGAATCCGATGAATCTGTTCATTGTCAAATGGAAGCTAGAATCTGTTTTAAGATTGTTAGCAAAATTGCATATAATATGGATAAAAGCGAACAAGTTACAATTGAGAATATTATAAATCAGAAAGACAAATACAACAAAACCTTCAACTAAATCAAAGTGAAAAATTGGACAAAAAAAAATGGTCAAGGCACATGTAGCTCACGCTTTCCTTAAAATAGATTTGTCTCTTCTGGTTGTGCATAAGGATTCAACAAACGTCTGTCTCCTAAGATATAACGACTCGCAACGGAATCTTGAGTACTATTAGATACTGTTTTCGATGAACTTGAACCCACGTCTTCCTCTATCACCAAAACTCTCTACAACACTACTAGATATAACTCAAAAACAAAAGAAAAAAAAAAAAACTTTGTGATTTGTGTGTGTTTACAAACTTGTGAAAACTCCTTTATATAGGCACGTCATGGGGGGTGTTAGAAGCCAAAATCGATGAGACTTAATTTCAGGTTTTATGAGCATAGTGGTATACATTTGGGTGTCACAACATGAGGTTTATGACCTCCATTAACCTCCACTTATGAGCAGGTTTAATTTCGGATGTTACAAGTGTTTTATGGCACTGATTCATGGTGCCATTATCCTACCAGTAATGAGCATTATGAGTAGGTTTATGAGTGGCATTATTCAAGCTTCGTCTCCCCCTGCATGTGAGAGAGCCACTTAGGTACAACATTTTACCCAAGCACAAAAGTGCAATTACATAAAACTATATCAAGCTTCAATGCCCAATGTAGGACTTCACTTTTAGGCTTTTTTCCAACAAAATCCAAATGTTAATGGGCACATTTTGAGTGTCAACTTTTCATTCACTTGATTGCCATTTTGAGCATATAAATATATGATTTCGATCTCCTTGCGACGAAAAATGCAAATCCATTAAGATCCTTCACTTTTACAAAATGAGTCCCACTTAAAATTATGTCTCAAAATGGTTATTGATGATTTTTTCAAAATGTAATATAGTTACCTCATGTACAGATAAGGTCAATAATGAAACCTCTTTATCTGACAATAATTTGTTGAATAAATCTGTGTCTGTAATAATGATTTGTCCAACAAGAGTGTTGCATGGGATACGAGGTTAGGCTATCCTTTTACTTCTGTCTTGAAACATGCTTGTTCATTGTAAAAAATCCTTATTCAATAAAAGGTTTTACTTTTTTGATATGCCTCTAAATATGACAAGTTACATCAAGAGTAATTTTCTACTTCTTTGACTAAAACTTCTCAACCATTATAATTGATTCACTTTGATATATGGGACCAACCCCTTTGTCTTTTAGTAGGTGGTTATTGATGCTATATGCATTTTATTTATGATTTTACTAGATACACGCAGATTTTGTTTCAATTGTTTTCTCATAAGTAGTTTTCCCACTTCTATCTTGTCAAGTAAGTCTCCAAATTGAGTGTTTATTTCACAAAATTCCAGGCTAATTTTCTTACACTTAAACCAAAAGATTTTAGTCATACACCCCTACATTTTACAAGAAAATTAATAGATTAAAAACAGTGGCGGATAACTAGGATAAAAAGAAAACACAGAGTAGTGGAAGCTTTGACCATTTATTATTCCATGGCCCTATTTTCTTCATGACATGTCGTTTTATAGCTATTAAGAAATGGTGTAATTCAAATAGATTACCACGTACGGTTGCCGTTCTTATAATTTTCCTTAAAAAAAATGCAAGATAGACCAGCTGTTTTATCCAGCATTTGCTATATCCATACTCTTTACCAAGTGTAAATATAATTATTCTAAACATAATCGTAACTAAGAAGATTTGCAGCTGACTTTCTCAAGCAATATGAAAAATCAAATTTTAGCTTCGTTTTTTTAGCATTTCTAGAATAGGAGACAGACAGTCACGCACTACTGAAAAAAAAAAAAAACAGTAATTTTTCTTTTGTCCTTTTGTGTGTGTTGGGAGTCGGGAATTTCATAGTTGATTCTTTAAAATTGGTTTTATGATTTTGGTACCACATGCCCTTCATCATCGTGCTCCCTGGTTCTTCATCACTTGCGTATGTGCTCGGTCCCCATTCACACAATTCAATAATTAAAAAACGAGAATCTCGACTCCATTACTCTCCACATAATTATTAGAATACTTACATCTTGTTTTCTGCATTATTCTATTCACGGTACAACAATCATGGTTCGAGTTCTAGCTACAAATTATAATAATAATGATTAACAGTTCCAGCTCTAAGCCTTTGGATTCCATAGAACTAATGCAGAATTGCCTTTCGTTGTGGCTTCATCACTTCTAACGTACACCGACCGAACTTCTATGTTACACGTAGGATAAATTATTAAATAGTTTTTTTTTTCGTTTTAATCATTTCATCACACCTACCTTTTACTACTTTCAAATATTTGTAACTTGACCTTGAAAGATTTGGATTTTGTTTTATTATTATTATTTTTTTTGCTCTGACTTAATTTATACCTTCATCTCTATCTTTTAATCTATATATATATATATATATATATATATATATCAACTAGGAAAAAAGCCCCGCACGTTGCAACGAAAAATTATTGTTGTGTTACACAAAAAACTGAAAAATTGTTGCAATATAAATTAGTTTTTATATACATATTATATATATATACACACACACACATACATATGTTGATATAGTATCCTATTCAAAAGTTTCAGGTTATTTTTTGCTGCTTTTGTTTTCCACCTTTTTTCGGTTCTTCATCACTGCAAACAAAAATTAGGAAAAAAAGAAAAGGAATAAAATTATGTCTGTTAAGATATATATGTTGTAAACTACATAATTTAAATGCAGCCATGTTACCTAGATTTTGGACGTTTTCTTGATGGATCTTGGATGTTTTTTCCTGATAGATCTTGGACATTTGAGCTCTGTTTTTGCTCTTTTTTACACAGTTTTGTTCCTTTTTCTTCTAGATTTTAAATCTAAAATTAATTATTTTACAAGCAATTATAATAATTATTAAAAATATTTATTTTACAATAAAGCACACAAAAATAATTATAAACTTTTAAAATTTCAGCCTCTTTCGGTTTAACATTGATATGATTTTTAAGACTTGAAAATATTTTTAAAAATTACTAAAAATATAATAGAAGATATTTACAAACTTAAAACACACTATAAAATACATTAAGACTCAAAATAAAATCACATATTATTTTTTGCGGTTTGAATTAATTTCAAACTAAATACATATTTAACATACCAAAACGACTCTAAAAATTACAAAAAAAATACTAAATATAAAAACACACTAAAAATACATATTTCTAAACATATTTACACATTAAGACATAAAAATACTTATTAACTTAAAAATGATATTAATTAGAGGATTAACAAAAAATATTAATGCAAAATAATGATATTTAACCTTAAGAAATGCTCATTTTCACAGTCTTATTAGTTTCCTATATAAGATCAAGATGATTAATGTTTGGGTACATTAATTGTGTTTATACATGTGATTTTTATAATAAAGTTTGAAAATTACCTAAATATTGCTTTACTGCCATTACTGCAAAAGTTGCTACAATTGACCCCTCCATTGATTTCAAAATATTTACATCGAGTTCTTCTATTTTGTTTCCCCATAAAGTAACCTATAGTTGTTCTCTTCTGTTGAAAAATCAAATAAAAAAGTTTAGAATCACGAATTGAAAATAATATAAAAATGCCTGGAGATTACACGATTGATATATTTAACATTTATTTACCTTATATTTTGTCTCATTATGGTGTATCTTTGAGTTGTTCAGTCATTGACATTTGTTTGTTCAGTTGCTTAAACACTTGTTAGATGCCGATAACATCCAATATCAAATAAATACAAACTATTATAAGTCTGTATTTATAAATTAATTATGCTTTTAGTTTTTGAAAATTAGCCAAAGAAAATTACCACTTAAAATTTCATTGGTATCAATTCTATTTGCAGTTATTCGAATTCGATGAAGAATTTATGAAATGATATATGTGGTAACTCTTCTGTAAGTGCGATGAAAGATGTTGCATGTGCAAACTATAGCATTGCATTATAGGGAACAACTTTGTATTTTAGTTTATTTTGTGTAACGCTCCGAAATTAATTAAGTGTTGTTAGTGTGTTAAATGATGGATTAGTGTGTCATAATGAATATTTTAAACTTAATTTGATCATGTTGTGAAGTTTCTAAATTAATGCTATTTTTGATTTTTTTAATAATTTTTAGTTACTCTTAATTATTTTTAATTGTTATTTTAAATACTAAAACTAAAACAATTTATCAAATGACCAACACGTCCCACTTTAGAAAACCACGTGGGGAACGTGGTATTTTTGAAAATAGCCTTCCATTTTCTTTATAAAATCTCTCACTCTCTCTTTCTCTTTCTCACTCTCACTCACATTCTCTCTCTCCTCTCTCTCGCTCGTTACTCTCCCTCTCTCTTTTTCTCTCTCGGTCTCTCTCTTTCTCCCTCTCATTCTCTCTCAAAAAAATTTTGAAACAAAAATCGATCCCAAGCTTCGGGTTAGTGGATTGAAGGCTCAGGAATGTGGTTTAATAACTACAAACTCGATTTAAAGCCTTGATTCGAGGTTAGTTTCTAAATTTCAAAACTTTTTCAATTTTTCAAATTTCTTGGTATTTTGAAATTTAAACTTTCCTAAACTTAGAAAACCTTCAATCTAAGTTAGATGAACTTAGAATAACTAAAACATAAACTTCGTGTCATCAAAAATGGATTTAAATCAAGATTTTTTATTTTTCTCTATTTTCAGATTTATTTAAAAATTTTGTTTAAAACTTGTTTTAAAGCATTAAAAAGTAATCTACCATGTTTTTCTATCAATTATGATCATTACCCATGCCTGAGAAATGAGAAAACAGGTTGAAATTAAAGATTTGGGCTCAAGGAGGCAGAGACCCAGGCTTGAAAAATTCTAGAATTTTTCTAGATCGGCAAGCCAAACTTCGTGTTCGGCAGGCCAGATTCATGTGTTCGGCAGGCCAGATTCATCCGACCAGCAGGCCGAACTTAGAAAAGTTTGGCCGACTGGACTCGGTTTTCCAACAGGCCAAACTGTGTAGTTTGGCCGGTCGAGCCAGGGTGACCGGCAGGCTGATCAGGCATGGTAAAATTTTGTGATTCTTCACTCGTTTTCATCATTTTGAACCCCATTGAAATTCCAACTTTGTAAAATAATTTTATAAACCTAAATGGCACACTAGGACACCATGAGATGATTTAGTAACATAGGATATCTCAAGCTAGATATTGATAAACTAAGTTATTATACATTTAAGGTTGTGCATAGATCCGCGGAGCTAACGTATAACAGACCAGGATTACGGTGTGAGATACCGACACTAGTATTGAAGTAGGACTTCTTCTCCTTTTCTTTGGTAACCTGATTTTAAAATGATTTTGGCCTAAAAGGGATTTTTGTCAAAATGTTTTCATTAACTGATTGAAGGAGCATTTTATTGAATGTCTTTATAAACAGTAGAATTGAGGTGGTTTTCACAATAAACCTCATAATGAATGTAAATGATTATATTTGGTAAAAAGAGATTTTAATAATCATGAAAAGATATATATAATTATGTTAAAGGGCATGATGCCATATCAGAGATCGGGTCGTGTAGTGCGCAACCTTGGAGGCAGGTCCCGAAACCCAGCCGAGGCACTATGGTGGTGATTTACATATGATTTGCCCAGGAAAGGAAAATGGTATTCTTTTTGGTTGACCAATTAAACTGTTTTGGTAAGATAAAACTTTTATTAAATTTTCATCTATTTATTTATTTATTCTAGTTTGTTTTCTATATGTTTATTTGAATAATGAAATTTCTTTCAATATTAAAATGTTTTAAAAATATAGTTCTATTGAGACTTTCGCTCACGTTTTATTTGTTTTAAAATCTTACCCCTTAGGTGGATATCAGCTTAGGATCGAAGAGGAGTCCGTTGACTGGACTTGTGACCAGTAGAAGATTTGGGTAGGTTGTAGTACAACAATTCAAGGCATGTATAATTCTTAACTTTTCCTTTTATTTTAGACTATGGTTATATTGTAATATTGTCAGTACTATGTGAGTGCACAAGATGTGGGTCTGTGGGATCCATTCTCACCTCACCTTCTATTTTATTATTATATTATTTTATTATCTTCTCATCGCTTATTTTATTTTATTATTTTATTTGTTTGAATATTATAATTGTTCGTTTTAAATAAACGATTTTAAAATTATCACATTTTTATTTATAAATTTAATTCTAAAACCCAGTTTTTAACTAAATCTCTGTTTAATTAACTCAATTAATCTACCACGTCACCTCCCGTACTCCAGGGCGTGACATTTTGATTGACGAAGAAATTGTTGATATCATAGATTACACCCAGTTGAATTTTTTAAGGAATGATGTCGGAATCATAGGCTCATACTGATCCTTGAATTGTGTCATATTGCAAATGAAGAAAATAAAATTATAAGTTATTTTATTGAATTTGATGTTAAATGAAAGAGATATCATATGATGTCTATAAAAGTTATTACCTCTTCATCAACCAAAAGGCAATCAAGACTTATTACACATCTTGTTATAAAGTTGTTGTTTGTCCATAATTAGGACTTTCTGGGGTTTGAAGCGATTCGTAGTAAAATTGGTATTTAACTAACTCAGAGGAAGTATCTTATGATGTGCTGACAAAAACCAAGATGTTGAACTCAAAGTCTTGTTGTTAACGTATGTGTCTAAGTAAAGAGCTTCACTTGGCATATAGTAAGCGGTTTGATAATCCTGCAATATATACAAGTACTATTGGGACTTTACAGCATCTTACATTAAGTAGACCTGACATACGTTATTCGGTAAATCAGCTAAGCCAATTTCTTCCAGCACCCTTATTGAAGATTGGATACCTTGTAAAAGAATCCCCAGATATTTGAACGTCTCATTGAATACTGAATTTAACTTTAATCCTATTAGTCGGCTGCATTTGGAGTGTTTTTTTGATGCTGATTGGGCTAGTTCAGTAGATGATAGACGATCAACAAGTGGATGTTGTGTGTTTTTAGGAGGTAACAAGAATACCCTGGTGTTACAAAGAGCTTGGGTTGAGGTCGCAACAAGCTCCAGTGATTTGGTGTGACAACAAGGGATTAGGTCTACTAGCTTCAAATCCTGAATGTGATTTCGATCGTATCGATAAGAATACCCTATCGTAGAAGGCTTTTTTCTTTGTTCATTTTTATACTTGCACTTTGAAATTATAAAAAATCATACTTTATATTTTGGAGTTTTTAAAATATTTTGCTGTTTTGAGATCAAATTATGCTCAATTCTCTCATTTTTCATTCGTCACTAGTACATTTTGACAAACAAAAAATCCTCAAGTAAATAAAAAGGATAAGAAAAAAATTGTGAAATATGATAATATTTATATCTTTTTCATAATTGAAATCAAATTTTGACCAAAAAGGGATAAGTATTTAACATGAATTTAACACATAAAGGAATGTATATGATTCAATTCCAAATATAAAGTGTATGTCTCAAAATACAAGGTATAAAGATGATAAAAAACCATAAAAGTGTCTCATGTCATAAAATATATTATAATAGCTCCTGAGTAAAAGCATTAAAATTTTTACAGTAGAAATACAGCCGATAAATTAAAAAAGAAATAAAGTTTTATGGGGACATGTATGTAAATATCAAATTTTAGTGCGATAAATAGAAAAAAAAAATTTTAAGGGTCAAATTTTAGTTTTGAAAAATTCAATAGGGACGGCTGATTTCAACAGGCCGTGCTCAGCTTTACTACTGTTGGAGGCAATTGTAAGCTTAGATAGATAAATATTTAATTCTTAGATATTGCTTTGCAATCTCTTTATTTTTAAGTTAAAAATAATAAAATAAAGATTAATTATATAGTTATACGTTTCAATTTTAATTGTTTTTCAATTAATTTTTTTTTGGTTTTTAAAAACTATAAAGAATATCCCTGCACCATCTATAATGGATAATAAAAAGCTACTAATAATGCCTTTTTCGCGTGAAAATCCATGTTGCACCATTAGCGACTGCGTACGTACTTAGAGCTGGTTAATTAATGAATATATACGACAATTCTAAGCTGAAAAAAAGGGATAAAAAGAATGTAGAATTAAGGAACTAAAATGAACGTGGAACCCGCGGCGTAGAAACCCAAAAAAAAAAAAAAAGTGGTTATGTTTGTACCTTTTTTTAAATTTTTTACACCCTTTTTAAATACGTACAATCAGAATTTTGAAAATAAATTTTCTTATCATACCTCGTATAGTTTTAAAATAATCCCTAAGATTATTATTTTCTATCATCTTATTTTTTATTATTTTAATATTCTTATTTTTTTATCTCTCTCTATTATTTTTTCTTTTTTATTGAAGGTCTAGGCATGAAACTTTTTCATACATAAAGGAAAAATTTTAAATAAAAAATTATATATATTCATTACATTTTATTAAAAAATAATATCTACTAATTATATTTTTTATGATTTTTTATTTTTGATTACATTTGCTCATTTAACTAAACAAATACTTATCACGAATGCTACTTAATCGAACAAAAACCAAATTATGAACGGAAAATAAAGAACATTTATTAGTATAGAGTTTGACAATATAGAAGTTATTGTTACGATTGCTAAAACTCAACAAATATGAACAATATTATATGAACTGTTTTATAATAAACATATCCTCTCTTTCCAAACATTATATTGGCTTTTTATCAACATCTAAATGTCTTGGGTCCTTTATCTTAAAAGAGATTTAACTATGTAATTAGGTCAATTAAAGTTGTACTTTTTCGTCATTTTGTTCAAGATATTTCGTAATATGAAAATTTATTTTTAAAGGGATGTAAATAGTCAAATGGAGGGTATGAATAGTGTTGGGTTTTGTTGGATTTTGTGATTCGAATAAGTAGCGAAAAATCAAAATTGATTCCCACAAAACCCTCGTAGGATCCATGTAATTCGATTAGATTGATAAGAAAGTCATAGAATCTTATCAGGATGACAAAAGGGGCAAGATTCCTGGAAGGAAGAGAGCGGGTTCACTCTGATGACACCCTAACTTGAGCTTTTCATATTTAGGATCGGATTTAGGCGTTGTTACTTAGAGCAATGCCCTCTACAGGAATCCATATGAACAGACTTCTCAAAAAACCGAATTGGTGTGTTAGCAAACTCTCCTTGCATTAAATAACTCTCTCAATTCTAGGGTTTTTAATGTTTTTGCCTTTTAGAGTGAGAGAATGCCTTTTCTCTTCTAATTCGACTAGAAACCATAAAACAGATATATATATATATATATATTGACTTCGAGATAGAGTCAGAGTTTAACTAGGGTAAACTGTAATTCAAATATGATTCATAGAATCTAGATAACGTCAGATTTAATGAACCTAGACATATCTAGTACATCAAATCTGGACGTTTTTAGGTTCATTGAACCTAGACACAATAAACCCCAAAATTCATTTTTGGTCTGTTCTAAGTGTGCGACCCTATAGGTTCACATAACATTGGTAGTGGGCTTGAAAATCTGTTTATGGCTCACAAATCATAAGCGGCCTCTAACAAGACATTATGATTGCCCAAGTTATGCGAATGTCAATAATCCAACATAACCTAATCCACAATAAGTATTAAAGTCCTTTTGTCACTAAACACCTTGATTAAACATAAGGCATGGTTTATGTCGTCCGTATACTATTCAATCATATTATTTCTCGATCTTGAGTAGATTGATATTGATAACCCTTATCAATTCATTCCAATATGGCCATACATTTTTCTTCAGTCTAACTTATCGAGGGGCTCATAGATATCTTTCTCATAATAAATAAAGACAAATTTCTTCTTAATCACTCACATTCCCCATATGATTCACTCTACATCCAACAATAATCTATTCCATCATCCTGTTAAAGATAATATTAGAATGTGTCAAAATATAGAATTTGTCATGTAGGAAATAATGGTGATTTCAAATCAGAGGACTAGGATAATACTATTGTGATGAGAATCACTTATGGCAATTATCCATGTAGTATTCTCATAGCGTGTCGATCCAATACATCATTTCTCAAATATGTATCTATAAGTTGACTTAGTATCTCATACATATGTTTAATAAAATATAATCATTAGTCAAACTTCATACTAGTCTTCATTCATTATTATCCTAATAATATTGACCTACTATGGATAATTTAAAATAGAATTCAATTTTCACCTAAGAGTTTTACTATCAAGTCACATACTTGATGACCTTAGGTAGAATTAACTATTCATGGAATTAGAATAAAAAACAATAATAAAAATGCCTCTTTATTAATAAAATGCAAATGTAACAAAGTCAAAATGTGGTCATTATATAATTGGCCTAAGGCACATCACTAACAATCTCCCACTTACAGTAGGCCCAATCAATATTGTATCTAATGCCCATTGACCTAGTATGATTCTCATGCTTAGGCTATGGAAGAGGCTTTGTGAGTGGATCAGCAACATTGTCATTTATAGGTACTCTGCATATCTTCACGTCTCCTCTCTCAATGATTCTTGAATGGGATGATAACATCTAAGTATGTGTTTGGATTGCTGATGTGATCTAGGTTTCTTAGCCTGTGCTATGGTCACGTTATTATCACAATACAAGTCTATTGGATCTGATATACTAGGAACAACACCCAATCCAGTAATAAACTTTTTAATCCAAACTGCTTCCTTAGTTGCTTCTGAGGCGGCTATATACTCAACTTCTATTGTAGAATCAACAACAGTTTCTTGCTTTGAACTTCTCCAACTCACTGCACCTCCATTCAAATAGAACACATAACCTGACTGTAATCGAAAGTCATCCTTGTCGGACTGGAAGCTGGCATCTGTGTGACCACTTACAACAAGCTCATCTTCCTTTCCTCCATATAGTAAGAATGCATCCTTAGTTCTTCTTAAATATTTAAGTATATTCTTGACTACTATCCAGTGAATTTCACCTAGATCTAATTGGTATCTGCTAGTTATGCTTAAGGCATATGAGACATCAGGTCGAGTACATAACATTGCATACATGATAGATCTAATGGCAGAAGCATATGGAATCTTATTCATGCAGTCTCGCTCATCCTGTGTCATCGGACACTGAGTCTTGCTGAGACTAATTCCATATGACATTGGCAAGAATCCCCTCCTGGAATCTTGCATACTAAACCTATTTAATACATTGTCAATGTATGTACTCTAACTTAGGCCAATAAGCCTCTTAGATCTATCCCTATAGATCTTGATGCCTAGAATATAGGCAGTTTCACCTAAGACTTTCATTGAGAAACAATTCCCTAACCATGATTTAGCATTTTGTAGAATAGGGGTATCGTTTCCAATGAGTAATATGTCATCAACATATAGCACTAGAAAGACTATTGTGCTCCCACTAACTGTAACGCCCCCTTTCCGGACGTCACAGATGTCGTTACGTTCATTCATTAAAACATTATTTGTAGCAAACTATTGAAATTAATAACGTGCATTTGAAATTATAGTTTGGAAAAGCATTCCCAGGATCTTTACATACAATTTTTTTTTTTATAGAAATACAATTTATATGAAATTATAAATTTACTTAAATAATTATAACAATTTGCTTTTCCATAAACATTGTATAAATAGTTTGCTAATTTCATTTAAAATTAAATTGACCTTTGAAAAACAAAAGATAAAATTCTTTGAACATGTCTCGGTCGACAGGCCGAACTTAACCGGTAGGCCGAAGGTCACCCATCGGCAGGCCGTCCAAGGCCTTACAGCATGGGGTTTTCAAAATCCACGAGATCGGCAGGCCGATGCTTGACAACCAGCAGGCCGATTAGCAATCTTCGACAGTCCGACCATATTGGTCGGCAGGCCGAACCTTTAAAAAAAAAATTTTGATAACAAGTTTTAAAGCTTCAAGTATGGAAGAAAAATTTAAAAATAATAAAAACACATTCACAAAATTTATAAAAATTATTCTTAATTTATAAACATACTCAAAATCCAAAATCATAGATTATTCCTTCAAAACTTCTTTCCTTGGCGTTCTTCCATTTGCAACCCATCTTCCCTAGCTCACACGCCTGTCATTGTCCTCCGCCTACTCCATAATTTTCTTACCCTTATCTGCAACATAATGAAAAACTTAAATAAGCCAATGCTTAGTAAGTACATTATAATTCTCACAATTAAAAACATTTCATGAACATCATCATCATCATCATCATCATAGTGCACTAGGCACATTTTCATAGGAACATATCTTTCATTGCATCATCCATATTAAAACTTATCCATTTTATCTTAAGGGGCCCAAGTGTTGCACTATAACATCATCATCATAGGCGCGTCGTCATGAGAGGA
>CAMOHE010026709.1:0-13898 GCA_946598075.1 Artocarpus hirsutus
TCCTCCAATGTAGATGATCACACGCTTGGAGTTGCCTGAGGGAACGCTGTTGACGGCTTCTTGAATGGTCTTGAAATCGCCGCTCCCGCCTTTCGTTACCTTGATGACTTTCGGCGGGTCAGTCTCGGCCGCCACCAAAGCAGGGTCCAGCCCTTTGCTCGCGGAGACAGGTTTAACGTTGGCGTTAAACCAGCTGTTTAGCTGCCCCCTCTGGGCTGGTATTTGCGCGTTGTCGTCTGCGTTGACGTTGGTGGCGACCAGGGCGACGAAGAGGAGGAGAACTGGCCTTGATAATTTTGTAGCCATGATTTTTCTTTGCTACGTCAAAATATATCCTACGTTTACGTCCAAAGTAATTAGATTAGTTTTCGGTACGTACAGTCTGCATGTGTTTGCGTTGTATTTATACACCACCAACATACTATAAATACAACTAATAAAAAATAAGAATACTAAAAATATGAAAACCTTAGAGAAATTCTCGCGAAATTTGTGGTTTTAGTTTGCCTATGAAGCGCTATTCCTTTTTTGCTCGTCCAAAAATTACAGTTTTGGTCCTTAATTATTTTCTTTTCTTTTCTTTTCTTTTTATTTTTTCCCTCTATTTAATTTTCAATCATAATTTCTTATTTGTATCTTTCTTTCTTTTTAACTTCATCATTGTGATAGTTATCTTTCTTTTTCTTTTCTTTTTACAAAAAAAAAAAATTGTCTTCTATCATCTCCTATAAAACTGTGTTTTATTTTTCTCATTTCTTAATTTTTTGGTATTTATATTTTTCATTTTTTGGGTTTTGTTTTTCTTTTTTACTATTTGATGTTTTACCATAGTCTTTCTTTACAATTTTTCTTTTTCTTTTTTTTTTTTGTTTAAACTCTATTTGTCTACCATTATCTCTTGCATTCAGTGTTTTATTTTTATCTTTTTATTTTTTTACTTTTTGATATTTTATATCTTTTCTTTCTTTTTCTTTCTTTCTTTCTGTTTTATTTCTTTTTCTTTCTTTTTTTTTTTGACTCCATTTTTCTACTGTAATCTTAACTCAAATGTTCTCATATATTTTCTTTTTTAGTTCCTCTTTCATTTTCTTTCCATTTCAATTTTATCGACCTCTCTCGTACTCCAATATCAACTTTTTCACCAAAATAATCTCTTTGTTTGTGGTCAATTCTTGCTTATATTACAATTAAAGAGAATCTAACATGATAAAAACACACGAGTAAAAGATAAACTAATAGGAAAAATAGTTTTAAACAAAAAAACTTAACAAATACATATTTGAAGAAAAAAATGTCACCAATCCAAATCTTTTTTTTTTTTTTGCTCTTTTTTCAAAAAATATATATATATATATATATTTTTGGCTATATATTTCTCTTACTACCTTGCTTCTTGTAGATTACCTTTTATACTTGTGCCATATTTTTTTTAAAAAAAATATTAATTAGGGGGGATCAAAACTATATCTTTCATAAATCTCTAGGTAGTTAGGCACAAAAAGTGAATGACATAGGCATACCATATATTTTTCTCCCATGTTTCATTATCTCACTATTGGAAAACTTACCATCCAAAACAATATACTATTCGATTACATCTATGTATCCAAATGGTTAAGTACTCTAGTCTTTTAATTACATGATAACGCATACAAAAGGATATCATCGACTCCTAAAGAGGAGCTATGGATTCCGTATCTACGAATAACAAGTCTACGCTATTAAGAGTTATGTCTCCAACGCACTGGCATGCGTACGAACATAAATTGTGGGTGTCACCCTTTGATACATCAAAAGACATAAGTCAAGACAACAAGCTCACTATTTAATTCAGGATTAAGATACAACACATATGATTGTTTAAAGTGAATTGATTTGCCGAGATAGAATTATTAATCGAAATCAATTACACTTTATGTCTTGATCCAATGAGTTGTCACTTATGACAATGCACCAATGTTTACATTCGTGGAGTCCACCTCTGATAGGCCAGACACACCATCTCCAGTTTAGGATATAGACAACATAGCAATATTTGCATGAATAAAGCGCCTTACTTTATTCCCTAAATTGTAGTTATTATAATTTAGACCGTTATCTTTAGAATCATATATTCCGTATAATCTGTCCATTATATGCCTAATTCTAAAGGCTTAGACCGACAATCTCAGACTTTTGTTCGCTTATCATATATCCAACAAATATGAACGTAAAGAAAACAACAATTTAGTATATGAACAAATGAATAAATTCTTTATTGATAAAAATGTTTCCAAAAACATATTATATTTTTACACCTTAGGGCATATATGTCTAACATTTACTTCGCCTCCCTATCTCCACCGATGGCGAGGCTTGCGTCCCAAAGTTCCTCGAGATGGCTTTTCATTTCCAATAATGATGATGCGACTTCCTTCAAGAACACGACCGTTCCTTGCATGTACAAAGGCACTCTTTTTAGGTTATCTTTGTTCACCAAAAAAAAAAAAAAAGGAACTCTATCTACTCACACATATATAGTTGTTTAGTTGCAACACATGGTTTATCAAGATAATAAGAATATTTGAAGCATCTACCCCTTTAACTTTTCAAATTTTTGCAAGATGGTCCTTAAACATTTTTGTGGCAATTGAGTTCCTAAACTTAACAAAGTATGATAATTAAGTGATAATCACAAACTTCCTTCAAAATTAGGATAGAATGTAAATACATGAGAAGTACTTGATCCATTTAAAATATTTATGTACCTTATTTGCTTCTAATTAGAGTCAAATTGCTCAATTTTATGCCCAAAAAAGAGGAGAATACAAAATAAACCATATCATTATTAATGATTTTTTAACAATTTTGTTAGTTTTTATATATGTATATATACATATATATATTTTTATCATTGTAGTGCTTAAAATTTCACTCCTTCTATTTTAAACAGGTCATGTACGTCTTACATTATCTTTTTCTATCTTAATTTTGATAAAAGTTGGTGATTAAGGACTACTTAACCAAATTTAGGGACCCAATTACTATGACAAGAAGTTTAAAGACCATATTGTTAAAAAACCTAAAAATTTAGGAGGAAAATATGCTAAAAACCTCCCAACAACAACAACAACGACAATATCGCATAGTCTGTTGAAGGAGGAATATCTTTCATATATTTGTTGTCATTAGTAAAAAGGTAGCCTCCTTTTCTTTAAAAGAAGGAAAAAAAAAAAAAAGCAGAAAGAGAAAAAGAATGTCCCTTTGACTTGATAATTATGACCTAGATATAACTGTATTTTGCACAAAATATTAACCCCATGTTCTGATTGGAAATTGAGACTGAGAATGAGACAGTTTGTTTAGTAACACCATGGTCTAATAACATTACGGTGTCGGTTTATGCCCCTTGCTATGTTATTTACACCTGTTATACTCTTTTTTATTTCCTTCAACAATTGGACCATGATGCTTTCAAAAAAAAAAAAAACAATTGGACTATGATACGGTACAAAATTATGTGACGTGGGCCAAAACTTGACTCTGAATTTGCAATTTTAGAAGCAGAGGACTCATGTATTGTAGAAATTTTGATTTCTTGTTAATTTGTTTGAATATCTTATATTACCGCTCTTGTTAATCCCGTTTTCATTCTTGACTTCTTATCCCCTTTGTGTTCTTACGTTGTGTAAGATGAACTTTGGAATACTCTCTTTCTCTCTCTGTTTCTGTCTGTCTCTCTCTTCCTCCCTCCCTCCTGTTGTCATGGAATTAACTGCTTGCAAAAAGAAGCAAGGAAATCTAAAGCAAGCAGCATTTTTTTTTCTTCTTTTCTTCTTGCCAGTTAGATGAAAAGCATAGCTATCTTTCCCTTTTCTTTCCATATGCAAATTCTTTTTCCTTTCTGCAGGGGCCAAAGAGATTGGATCTAGCTATAAGAAGAATGCAATATACATCCGACTTTCTATTCATTCGTGGGATGTAGACGGTTTGGGAGGGACCACCACGGCTCCTCTCTTTCTTGTGAATCCATACATCCCTTGTTAGTATATAGATAGCTGAGCACAGGTATAGCTTCAGCCTCAATGAAAAAAAAAAAAAAAAGAAAAAAGAAAAACAGAGCATTTAACAATGTACCTTCACAATCCAAGAACTACCAGATTGCTTTGTGATACTTTTTTATTACATTCAGGTATGCTTACTTTGCAACAAAAAGAAATAGAAGGTAAAGAGTTATTTCTTTTTTTTTTTAAAATAATGTGTTTATTTACAAATTTAATAATAGAGTTTTGTGGGCTCTACATAATATAAAAAATGAGAAAAGGGAATAACAATCTTCTCATAACGTTTAGTATTAATTCTTTATCAAAACAAATAAATATCATATTTATTTAAATCTTCAAACAAATAATACTATTTAATAGCTATTAATTATGTAAAAATGATATTTTATAGTAATTATATTAAATAAAATCGTCATTACTAAGTAATTAACGCCAAAAAAGAAATGAGATTGTTTTATACTATCAAATAAGTAAATAAACGCTAAAAAAAATAAATAATACTCACCCTCATTATTTTACTTTTCTTTCCTATCTCATTAACTTTTTCATTACATTCTTTTACGGTTTGCAAGACATAACCTAAGAGAATTTAGTTGATATCTTATATAAATGGAAGAAGCTAACGACATTGAACGAGGGACGAGGAAAACGGCAATGACTATGAAACGACGACATATGAACATGACATTAACAGAAAAAAGATATTAAATACTCAAAAAAGGACATCATAGGGACGTCATGTTGGGTGACTGAGCTAGAATAGTTTTCCAGTGATATAATACAAAAAATTTAGATATAGAATTTTATTAAATAATTATATGTAGTTATAAATGTAAAGTATGGAGGGGAAAAGTCATAATTTTTCTTTTAAAATAAAGACACAACAACAGAGCTCAAATGTTTAATAGTGATACCGTTGTATTTTTTCTTACTGATTGGGGGAAAATCTGTAATTTTTAAATTAGCGGGTAAAAGTAAGTTTCATGTGCCCCGCTCACGTTTATATGGTTCTGTCACAAATCACTTAAAAATTTCTACAAAAGTAGTCATGCCAAAAGTGAAACAATAACATAGGTTAGGGATTAAAGTGGAACATTTAAAGTTTTTTATTAAAATATTTAACACGTGACTAATAAGGGATTGAGACTAAAATAAAGTAATATATTAGAGACTAAATATAATCTTTTAAACATTAAGAACTTAAATAAGACTGATGGCAAACTTTAGGTGCCATCTGCCCCTTTTTTTTTTTTGTTTTTTATTCACAACATTTCAGAAAGATTTTCTTACGCTTTTTTCTCTTAGATTTTTGTAGTCTTTACTTTAATACATGATAAACAGTCTTCATTTTTGCTGCAGATGAAGGTGGAAAGTAAGAAATGGGAGGAACAACAAAAAATTGCAAGTTTAAGAAGCCAAGAAGCTTAGAGTTTCTCTAGAAGAATAAAGATATGTTGATTAGATTATGGCCTAGTGACATAACAATAATATTTACTAAAAGAGAAATTGTAATAACTCACACTTTTTCAAAATGTTGTCCGTTAAAAAGCATAACTTGAATAGTGTTTTGAGCATACGAAAGAGGAATAGACCAAATCAAATTGAAGACATCAAAATTTTGGTGTAATTATTTTCTTTCCAATTGGCAAAAGAATTCAAAAACAACAATGAGAAAGACTTGTGACTCCAATAACAATTACTCTTAATAAGTTGTTTCAAGTTGCTCGCCGACATTTGACCACGACATTCTTTTTTAAGATCCTGAAAACCAAGTTTTGAGGGTTACTGAGCCATCTACAATAAACTTTTCAGCTGTAGCTGGAACAAATCCTGACAAAATGGAAATCAACAAATCTTTAGTAATATTGAAAATATCCTAATTCTACAGGCTATTTTAGCCACCAGGGAGATCTTTTCCATGGAAATATCCAGCTATAGTTCGGGGGTCATGTACGCGGCTCCTTCGGAGCTTTGCCTTGATACTACTTGCAAGGACATGGATTCCATCTTAAAAGGTCAACCTATCTAAGAGAAGTAGCCCAAGTCCGTATAAAACCATAATCAACCCCAATTCTAGCCGACGTGGGACTTTTTGCATTCTCAAAATAGCAAACATGGAAATATTGGATATGTTGTAATGCTACAGAGATCCAAAAAAGGAAAAAAGACGCACACATCGAAGAGAGAGGAAGGAGAAAGACTGACCTCGGAATCCTCTTGACTTCCGTCATCTAAATTGTGTCTGAGTATCTATTATTGTCCTCCTCAGCCTTAGGTTCAGGACAGCGGAAGTAGAAAAATTGGAGCAATATCTAATAGTAGAATTAAGGTCCAAACAGTGTTAAAAAGCTATTGGTTAACTGAAAAGAAGAACATAGAGCCATAATGGAGTTTTAACAAGGATACAAAAAAATCGAGCAGCACGCATCCTCCAGCATCCACTAACCACGGCAAGTTTGGCCGGATTTGGGACCAATCCAAGCTGTTCACAAGTATGCTGCACAAAGCAAGAAGAATCTTTTTCAGGGAAGGTCACACCTAACATTTTCCTAGTCAATAATAGATCTTGATGAAAACAAATTAAATGGACCAAACAGCAAGACCAAAGTGTATTTCAAAAATATTTACCTTGCTACGTAAGTGGAATTCGCAACCAAAGCAAAGAAAAACATGAAAGGATTAAGCCCCTGCATATCGTAGAAGAAAAATGTTGAAACCAATTTGCTTATTGCCACTTCATAAAATATTCGTAAGAAAGAAACAGAAGTTTCTTCAGTACTGCGTCATATCATTTGTTTTAGAGCACAATACGACTCCGAATATTAGGAAGGCTTTAAAGACTCACCTCAACATTTCCCTTTCTCATCTGCAAAATTTGATCAAACACAAGAAGTCAGTATTGTTCTAATAATTGAAATAAGAGAAGCCAGAAATTTCCAATGTTCTCATACACATCAAAGCAAAGGAGGCAAGAAAGCGTTACAAGGGAGAGCGGGGTTCGCAAAGTACGCATGAAAAACTCATACTGCATACTAGTATACAACAACACATGAGCTTTTCATGGTTTTGATATGCATGTCACGAAGTGTAAAGGTGCTCATCTTATATTGCAAGGTTTTACTTGAGGTAAGGAAATTTGAGGGAACAAGAGTTAGAAATCCGTTACACAATAAGAGCAAAAATGTGAGGACTAATCCGTGACACTTGGAAAGGTAACTCTCACATTTAAAAATATTTGCGGAAGGCGTCCACCCATGTAAATAGCTGCCATTCCCCAACCAAGAAAAGTTGCGATTCCAGTGCCGCCTCCAGTGCCGTGCTCCAAATTTCCACCATTTGCCTGAGAATGTTAGTTTAGTATCAATTCACCAAAAATCTTAGTGCGTGAAAAATTCAAAATAATTATGTGTACTTTAAATGAAGATTAAAAAAAAAACCCACTTTGCCTACCTGCAATAGCTTTCTTCCTACTTGGATCACAAATCCAGGATTTTGATTTTTGTTAAGTGCTGAAAAGTGGGTATTTATAGCGCCAAGGAAGGTCATTGCTGAGACCTGAAACATACCAGAAATAAACATGTTTGTTGATTTGGACATTTAAAAAAAGACACTGTGACAGAATCAGCTAGAGAAAAAGCTTACCACAGAGAGCATGGGCTGGACACGTGAAGCAGATTCGGTTTCTGCTGATTCGGGTTCTGTTGATTCTTGTGGAGCAAGCAAGGAATCTTGAAGTGAAGATCGAGTCTGAGAAGATGTAGAAGAAGCCATTCTTTGTGCTAGGTAAGATCCTAGAGGTGGAGTACTACTTTTAAATAGAGATCTTGCTGACCTGAAGAATTTAAAACATAAAAAAAATAATGTGTTAATTAATCTTGTTTTAATCTACAGAGGCAATGATGTGCCAAAAATACATTTCTCTTGCTACACTGGACTTCTGCATCAGATTTAAGGGGAATAATAAATATACTGTTTTGACATGTATGGAGAGAGAAACTATATGTTAAAGGGACAGAGAAAAATTATCACAGATGGTTAGAGGAAGAGGACAAAATATATACAACTAGACATGAAATTATCAAATCTTTGCAGATGGGAAATTGACATTATGTAGCAAAAGATGAGAACTCTTAAGGGACAGAATGATACATGTAGTATAAATCTCTTCCGGACGACGTATTCAAAGCATAATCTGTAAGCCGAGGAGGTGCATCCAAGACATCTGATGTGATGATTGTGTCATTTTTATAACTGATGTCACTATAATAGTCCTGTATCATATCGACACCATGTCTGCTTTGCCTCAGCTTAGACCTAGGATCCTGCATTGAATACAGAAGATCCTTAGCATTAACAATTTCTCAGCTTTCAATTTCTCAGCATTGAAATTGGTTCTTCTTTCCAACTTAACAAACTAACACAACCCACTTTCTTCTTCTAATGACACTACTATTTTACAAAACTTAATCCAGAATCAAACACGAGTTCGATAAGCAGGATACTTTAAAAAGCCAGATTCCATGTTTTAATTTATTAGTCCTTTGACTTGAAGAGATTAGTTACTCTAATTTTTGTCAGGCTAAAATTATGATCCTAACATGCATAGTCTAGGAGTAAATTTCGTAAAATTAAAGAAGAAAATGTACCTTTTGCTGTAATTTACTCCATTTCGTCTGCGGATAGATGTAATCGTAGTATAAGGCTTGTACAACAAGAACCATGGTAGTAAGAGTATACAACTGCATCCCAAATAAGGGCAAAAAATTGAATGATCAACTAATTAGAAACAATATTAAATAAATACGGAGTGCAAATAATTTTGGCTTCAGTTTAAATTCTTACCAATGCTGTAAAGTATTGTGTTGGAAGCTGCATGAGCAAGAAGAAAATGTTACAATTAATAATTTGTTAACTTTTTTCTACCATAAAAATAACGAAAAAAGAAAAGAAAATACATCTATCTCTATCTTTTCTTTGAAAGCAAACAGATATCCTTGATTAAGGAGAACAACTTACCGTAGCTGGTTCCATTATACAGCCAACAAGATTAAAAATGTCTCTGCAAAATGTGAGAAAACAAAATAAACTTGGGGAGAAAATAAGTAAAAAAAGAGAATTTTCCGTTAGAACCCAAAGCACTAATACAGTGTTAAGGAAAATGCTATGACATGATGTAATAGAAACAAGTAATTAATGATTTAGCCTTTGAGCTCCATCTCCCACCAAGAGCATTAGAAACATTCATAGGCGAAGTAGTGAATTAGAAAACTAAATTGCTTTTAAGTGGCAGGCCAGGCCAATCACTATTTCTAGTTGCAAATCAAACCGTTGATATATTAATTCTACGGCTAAAACACCCATATTCTACTGGTGAAGCAAAATGTCTTATCCATTATAAAAATTACATTTATTTTAATGCAACTTTGAACAAATTTAACGTTTAGAAACACGCAACATCGATAGAGTACTATAAAACGCTCCGCAAAGGTACTTAAGGAGGCAAAGAGAGGGAAGAAATAAGAGTACCCAATTATCCAAGTGGCCAAGAAAACAAGAGAGATGCCCTCACTGGATTTCTGCCTGTAGTTTGTGATGATCTGGGGCACCTCAGCAACAGTCCAAGTGAAAACACTTATTACACCCAAACTCAAGGAAACTCCATCTTTTGCACTGCAAAGGCAGTAGTGCAAGTACTGAATTGCCCACTTTGCACAATGCCCACCTGTGGGGCATGTTTTCATTGTTTTGGTTCCCATTTGTATTTTGTCCCCACAAAATGTCTCCTTCAATCTCTCTGGATTCACAACAAAGTACAAAGTGCAACATTGATGTGAGAGAGTCTGAGAAAATGAATTCAGGAAAAACTGAGAATTCTAAATTATAAGTATATCAAAAGGGAATCTTCTTTTAATCATTAATTGTACTTTTTGGGAAAAATGTAGATATTTATAAATTTTTCTTAGTATAGGAATAACACTCCTGTTTGACGAACTAGTTATGCTATATTTTTGAACCAATGTTTTTAAGTCAGAGAAAATAAAAACAACAACAACAAATGTACACCGAGAGTACAGACTATAAAGGCCAAAAAAAATAAAATAAATACTTGTCCTTAAGACCTGACCCACCAAACCAAAGTATTCAAAACAAATAATGCATAGGGATATTTATGTCACTTTTATCAGTAGTTGGATTTCCAAGAAAAATAAAAACTCATAAAATTGAAGACCGAAACCCATAAGAGAGGAGATAACATAATTTTTTTCCCATTTTCTGATAAGCTTAAGAACAAAAAGTAAAACACATAAGGAGCAACAAAATACAAAGCGACTAAAAAAAAAATAAACGAAAACCTCAAGAATCCTCTGAATTGGGAAGGAGGGAAGGAGCACGCAAGCAAGCTACACTTGGTGAGTTTTTATTAATATTGTTATCGTTGTCGTTTTCGTGTGAGTTCGGAAAATTTGATGGGCATGCAATGGAAGCAAAGGAGGACGACAACAGTGAGTGAGCGAGTGACAAAATCAGAAGAGATTCGTTTTTGTTTGTGACGGCGCTGTTTTCTTTTCGTTTCTTTTTTTTTTTTTTCCTCTTTTTTTGTCATGTAAATGTTATTTGATACTATACAACGTTTCTAAACGGAAAACGTAAAGCACGAGTCAAAACCTAACTTTTTCATACCCTAGACTTTAAACGTGCACTATTATCCGCTGTACTTCCACCATTTTCTCACCTAAGCGTCCTAACTCTAACTAAATTTCATATATATATGGGAAAATTTTATGCATGTATCTGTATTATATTAAAATATGAGTTTGCTATCTTTGTTTTAAAAAAATTTATACCGATATCTCAATCTTTTAAAAAAATCATCTTTTAGTACTTTAAAGCCCTTTTTTGGGACACAAAAAAACAACATTATCCTTTTTATAAAATATTAATTAGTTGACTAAAAATTTTTAATAAAAAAATATTTAAAATTGCTATTCCAGAAACCAAACACCTAAAACCCTTTCAAAACCAATTAAAAAACCCTAATTACAAAACAAACCAAGAAAGCCCAAACCCCTCATTTCCTCCCACCCCCCTCTCAACCTTCTCACTCTCCAGATGTCCTTCTACACACTAGCTGCCAGAGACACCACCACTCCCTGAGACCGCCCCCACCCAAAGACAAGCCCCGACTCGAAGACCGACCCTGCCCAATCTCGCACCCCCACCCTCCCAATTGCCCCCTGATCTCTCAACGTCCCTCCCTTTGCTTCCCAACAAGACCAAGACGCCCCTAACCTCCAAGACCACCCTCTCCTTCCCTCACTCGACCTTCCTCTATCTGCACGCTATTGCCATCTCTAGCCACCATCCGTCATCTAGAAAGTGAAGAGGTCAGCAGCGTGTGGGAGGGCAGTTCACAACACCGGACCCCGTCCTGCTATGCCACTGACGTCTATCCTCCTCCACTGCCGTACTTCGTTGACCTCCAACAAACCCTCTTACCGCACTGGAACCCCACACCCCCCCCCCCCTCCCAATCTCCTAAATTTGGGGTCCGGGAAGAGCCTAAAGACCTGGCAGCCTAGTCCTCGATGAACACTATGGCGAACACTGCCCACTGTCTTCTCCTACCCATCTCTCCATACTTATGTCGCAAAGCTCTGCTATAAGGCTCCCCACCTCATCAATCCACCGTCGCATCCCCATCAACCCCCTTTGGCCCAACCCCTTATTATTCCACAATGTCATCCTCTCCCCTAGGACCCAATCGATGGTAGCCAACCAAAGACAAGCACTCAACCTTAGTCCCAGGGAAGGGGTGACGCTAGAACGAGCACAAAAACCCTAACAAAAATAAAACGATAGAGAGAAAAAGAAGATCACTATATGCTCATATTGAGTTTTTGGGTGTTTGGTTGCATGAATAGCAATTTTAAATTTTTTTATTAAAAATTTTTGGTCAACTATTTAATATTTTATAAAAAGGTAATTTTGTATTTTCATATCCCAAAAAAGGCTCCGAGCTACCAAAAAAAGATTTTTTAAAAGGTTAAGGCATTGGCATAAAATTTGCCAAAACAGAGAGTACTAAACCCATATTTTGATATAACACAGGGTACTAAAATAAAATTTTTCCTATATATATGAGAAATGCAAGGGTTACTTTTTGGTCACTTTCTTTCTTACTCTCTTAATTCTCCTCTTGTCACATGTTATCACACTTCCTAACAAAAATAAAGCATAATTATAAACCATTATTTTACCTCTTATTACAAGTGTAATGCCCTGAAAAGGGTTAGTAATTAAATATAATAAAAAATGAATAAAGTGGAATAATCAATTTAAGGATTAATTACAAAAATTTTCCCTAAACTATAGCCTTTGTAACAATATTTTGCCCTAAACTTCAAAATGTAGTATATGTTTTCTTTGAACTATGAACTGTTAACAAAAATGGTCCTTTTATAAGAATTTTAATGGCAAATTAACAAATGATTTTAAAATTATAGGTATTTCAGTATTCCTAATTATAAAAACAAAAAAAATTAAAATTATAATAAAAATAGTCTTTATTGATGATTAAACAAAAAAGCAATTAAAAACATACTACTATCCAGATTTGCCTTTTTTTCAATATATTGAAATTTTTTAGAAAATTTTATTGATTTTTTTCACTTAAAAAGTATATTGAAATTTTAAAAGGTATAAATATCATTAAAAACCTCAAAAAAAATTTATTGATGTTGTCACGATTTTTCTCTTTAAATATATTTATGTCATATTCTTTTTCATTTCATTAATAAATTAACTTTAAATTTTCAAAATAATTTTTGGGTGTGAAAAAAAAAATTTCGAAGAAAATTTTAGTATATCAGAAAAGAAGGATTCTAACGATATAATAGTTTTAATTGATTTTTTTAATCATCAATAAAGACTTTTTATTATAATTTTAATTTTTATGGTTATTTTTATAAGCAAAATGACCAAAAGAGCCCTAACTTTATCATCATATGTCAATTTTCTATTAAAATTCTAACAGAAGACCATTTTTGTTAACAGTTCATATTTTAAAAGAAATGGATGTTATGTTTTGAAGTTCGAGGGGTAAAGTATTAAAAATACTATAATTCAGGGGCAATTTTTGTAATCAATTCTTAATTAAAACCATAAAACGTGAACTTTATCGAAAATAATTATATACATGTATATGCTCCGAAGTCTCAAAAGTATAATAATTATACAACAATCCTATAAATAAAGTTTTTTTCTCAAAAGTACTGTTGGGCTTGGTGCCCTAAAAGCTATGACATTGTACTTTTTGACAATAAATAAATAAAGTGGCATTTGTTATTATTTTGGTTGATATATGTGTTATGAATACATTTATAACCATCAAGAAAATTCCATGATTATTTATATGACTATAAATTTAGCATATAAGTGTTATATGCTTAGGGATAAAATTTATAGAAAATAATCTAAATAGTCCGTAATAATTAATTAAAGTTTGGGATCTTTAATTAAATATTACAAGTACGGTCCAATCTCATTTAGAATAAAATAGTCACTATCCATACTATTAAAGTAGAGACATTGGATTGGAGGTACTTTATATAATGAGATTATATAGGACAGGACCAGATAAATTATGAATCTCTAATAATCATCGGTTACAAATAAAGTATTCAAATTTATCATTATGATGATTATATATTTGACAATCTTAATCTTGAGTATTTATTAGACTCCTATTTATGACATTATGTTTTTTTACTTGCATAGTAAGATTTGTGTAAGCACATATCATAACTTAGCATCTTAGAAATATAATGTAATAAGTGGCTGGGAATAATATTATAC
>CAMOHE010026710.1:0-18175 GCA_946598075.1 Artocarpus hirsutus
ACTTCTTCGTTGAATCGGACCAAAGCTACTCAAGCTCAATTGAGTCTTCAAATCTCTAATCTTCACAAGAAGAATACTAACTTGAAGTCTGAACTTTGAAAGCATATGGCTCCAATGACCTGAATCTCTGCCCAGTTGAATCCAAGAAACAGCTGGAGTCCGCTTAGAGTCTGATTGTCAAATTTAAGGCTAAAGGATACGTTCTAATTTCGATACGTTGGTTAATTCTGATGCTTCAAGGCTAAAGGAGGAGAAGAAAAAATGGAGAGCACACCAAAAGACTCAATTCGAAGTTGGCTATTGTAATGGTTTTGAGCTTGGTTGGGAAATTACTCTAATGAATGTAGAAGAGAGACCATAATCAAGCCCAAATGATTATTACAAATTGTATGATTTGTATTACGAGAAATTTAGCCTCAAGTTCGGGTAAAAACAAGTCACTGATGGGCTCTGAAGAAGAAAGTTCAAGTGATGAAGACACTACTTGACTGTATCTACTTTGTGTCGAATTTGTATTTTCCTTCTTCTGTGTTCGAAATTTAATATTTCCAATTTCTGAATAAAATCCTATCTTACTCTTAATTTGTACAATTATTCGATTTTCTTGTCTCTCTATCTTCTCTCTCTATTTTTTTTTTTGTTTGTTGTTCCCTTAATAATTGATGATTGTTAATTTGCTAAAAAAAACAACCACGCTTCATTCTAATTCAAACCAATACATTGGGGAAAACAGTATTCTATGCTTATTGTTGTTGTAATATTTGAGAAAATTTATTTATTTAAATTTAGAATTAATTTAGATTTAAGTAATAAATTAACCTTGATAAATCGTACTTTGTATAAATATGATAAAATATAAATTATTTTCGGATAATATTAATGTGTTATGCATGTAAATTTTGTGTAATTTTGAGTATTTTAAATATGTAAATTTTATGAGTTGAAATACTCAAAAATTTATAAAATACTCTTAAGGTGAAATTTATATGACATTATTTATGATTTTTGTGGTGTAAATTAATAAAGGATAAATATGTTAATTAAAATAGAAAATCATGCCATAGTCTAAAACAATATTAAAAATTGCTAATTAGCAATCAATAAACTAGCAAAGATTTTTGTGACTACAATCCATCAGTTGATGGAATAATTATAGAAAGACACACAAAAATAATAAGGTACACAGTACCATGTAATTATATTGATAAAGTACAAACATAGATATATGAAATATTGTGTTGAGAAGAAATCAGTATGGGTAAAAAGTCAATCAGTATAATTTTAGACTGCTAAAGTAAATATCTTAATAAGTTTATACTAATAGTATATAAAAAAAACAGTGTAGTGTAAATTTACACTATGTAAAAGGTTATAGGACCCCCAAAATGCCACCAAAAAGGTGGAGAATTGGTTATCTTTCCCTCCATGATGGATTTGGTTTTGGGCAACATTTTTTGGGCAATTTTCTTTTCACTATAGTCTTTATAGTGAGTCATCACTAGCTTAGGTGTTCATTTGAAAAAGATCACATTTTATTGTCATCATTTTCATGCAAAAAATTGAAGAAACACTCTTTGTTTCCCAGAACCAAAAATCGACAGCTCCTCTAGCCCTTTATCAAAAATTTTCTCAAGAATATAACTTCCAATCAAGTTCTAAAGCAAGTTCAAGGGTTTTGGGTAAAGATTGGCAAGTTTTCAAAGGTAAAATGCAAACTTTTTCATGTGGATTTTTATTTTTTATTTTCTTGAGTTTTTGATGGTCTTAATGAAGAGTTTTGCCATGAATCATGTCAAGGAAGTTTGGCCAAACTCAAGCCTTTTGTGGAGAATCACAAAACTTGCAAAAATATTTGGTAAAAGCTATGCTTTTACTTTAAAGTTTGTTGTTTTTTTTTTTTTTTTAAGAATTTGGTATGTAATTGCTTAAATTTGCACTATGACATGTTTAAAGGACTCTATGGCATGACTATATAGCTTGTTATGTGTATGATGAAGATATTTGATGATTAGAAACTAGGGTTTTATCTGCTTAAAACCTAGTTTGAAAAACTTTGCTCTAAAACAATGTTTTGATGTTTTTACTAAAAATAGTGATTTTGTTGGATTTTGAGGCTACCGAATTTCTAGGAAAAATGCCAACTCTACCAAAAACAGTGAGGGTAACAAGTTTTATGAGCAAAGTTTTGTAAAATTTTATAGAGATTAAATTGAAAAGTTTATAACTTTTAAATCAGTTTTGAAAAAGGCCAAAAACCCCATTGTACAGTCCAAATTTTAAGAAAGTTAAAACATAAAAGTTGTAGAACTCATCGAAATCGTGGAGGAACATGGACAGTTCACAAAAATTTAGTACAGTTTGTGGGTTATGAATTTTACGAATTCTAATCACAAAATTTTAAAATGGTTAAATAAGAAAAATGTTTTAAAATTGTTTAAGTTTAGCCAAGGAGCTTTTATAAGTTTTAATCCTTCTAAAAATCAAACATTTGGAAATAAGACATATTTTTGGTGTTGGAAGCAAAAATGTAAGGATATTTTGTCTCGAGCCAAAACTGCAAAAATGTGTGGAACTGTATTTTTCAATATGCAAAGGGCAGAAAGTAATCTTGTGTATGATACCCTAAAAGAATTTGGAAATTTTCTGAGAAAAATACGCAAAGGACAAAATCATTAAGATTTTTGTGTCATGGGTAAAAACCATAAAGTTTGCTAAAAGAATTATTTCACGAAAATAAAACTGATGCTTTGTTTTTCTAGAATGTTTTAAGAATGAATAGCAAATAAACATAATTTTTGTTTAAAATAGGTTCCAAATGTTTTCTAAGATCCGTCAAGAGCAAAATGGTTTTTTTTTTTTTTTTTTTTTTTAATAAAAGGCTCAAACGAACCCCAAAACGACCGATTTAAGAAAACGTCCCTTAGCGAGAATGTTTTGCTAATATGTTATTAATGGAATGGTAAAGTAAAACTGAGATGTTCAGTAAAGTTTTGTAACTTACAAAAAACCTATTAAGGCTAAAATCGTCATTTTTATATAACGGTAAAAATGGGGCCTGAGCACTTCAATTTAGTTAAACACCCTTAGATAAAAAAATATTACGTATCACATTAACTAACAAAACCATAAAGTAAAATAAGAAATTTAAATAAGGAAATATTCAAGTTAAGTAAAGGAAAGGTAAATCGATGAGAGACGAAGTTAAGTATAGGGAATGAACGGTTACATATAAGTTGTATTATCGATCAAATAAGTTGGTAATAAAAAAGTTAGCTAATAGTCGGGTATTTTTTGAACAAGACACAGAGCTGACTAATAGAAGTGAATGGATAGAGCAAGAACACTAGAGCGATAATTAGGTAAGTTTCAGACTTCACCTACGGCATGAAGAAAATGATTTTCAAGTGCTTTTTGTATGTTTGAAGTATGTTTGTATTTGTTATGCAATTTTTTTTTAAAGTTCAAGTTATAATTTGCAATATGATTGCATATGTTATGTTTAATGTTTAAGTATTAAGTTATATCATATGATATGTTAGCATTTGATATGCTCACTAAAGTTTGCAATAGGGTAAATCAAAGATAATAATTAAAGTGTAATATCAGCCTCTTAGATGTGAGGTTTACAATTTATGTTAAAGTTATGACCTCATATTTTGATGGTCTTAAGTCTTCCACAAGAGAAGCATTATGTTTCTTATCTCATAATTGATGATGGTGGTACGAATATAGCCCACAAGTTCAAGTAAGATAAGAATGAGGATAAGAAGTTCAAGTAAGTTAAGAATGATATAAGAAGTATATCATTGAGTATAAATGGAATCATATATTATGATATTGCTTGCATTCCTTTTATGTAGTTCTTTTATGAGGAACGTTTTATGGAAACGTTTTATGAGAAATGTTTTACTAGAAATGTTTATGAAAAATATTTTATGAAAAATGTTTACAAGAGCTATTTTAAGTAAGATGTTTTGAGAGAAAAGTTTTAATGAAAAAGGTTTAATAAAGAATGTTTATGTTTTATAAGATTACGTTGAACTCACTAATCGAAAGCCCATTATAAGTTCTTTTATATTGTAGGTAGTAAAATTAGTTGAAGAGTTCGGTGTCACGATGGTCAGATGCAAAAGTTAGGTATTGATATCACCATGACATTTTTCCGCCGCTTAAAGAAAAAGTTTATAAGAAAGTAAATATTTCTTAATGAATTTAAGGAAATGTTTTGAATAATTTTACAGTCAAGATTTGAGCTAGGTTGCAATTTGTGTTACAAAAAAAGTCATAACAGTCTTAAAGTATGTTTAAGAAAAAAATTCCCACAATTTTCTTACTAGTATGTAAGATTAAAATTAAAGAATAGAGACTAAAAAAGCTAAGTAAATGTCCAAAAAAGATGCGTCGTTTCATCTAAAAATAAGATCATAACACTTGTCCATTCATTTATTACTGTATTAGATGATGTCATCGTCATCATTATGCGTGGCTTTAGTAATTTGATTATCTCACTTTTTCTTGTCTTTCTTCTTCCTCCTTCCTTTTTTTTTTTTCATTGTGCCTCCTCATCTTCTCCCTTCAGTGCATATCCAAGCTATTCAATAAATATCCACGCCCATTGAACTCTTCCCCCAAATTACTCTTCAAAAGTTTCACTTCTTCGCTTCATTAATATTCTATCCCAATTTCTATCTTTCTCTTCTTCTTCTTCTTCTTCTTTGCTGCTCACTTTTTGTATCAGACTCTTATCACGATGCCTCCTAAGATTTTTGCCACCCCTATTGACGAAATTAGGTGAGTTTGTTGAATTCCACGTGAATTTTCTATTCAAAGATTTGATCCTAAACACGATTCTGTCGCATCTGGGATCTTATCAACATATACAAACAATTATAGTGTTCAACTTCCACTCCATCCTTTATTTCACAAATTCTTCAACGCTTTGAATCTCAGGCCTAATCAATGGAATCCAAACGCTTTTTGAATTTTGGCTAGTATTGTATGATCAATGAAAAGAAAGAATGAATTCCTTTCTATAAATATTGTTTTTTTCTAGTTTCATTGGAAATATATACATATATATACACTACAATGACTAATTTGGATGTTGAATTAGTGCATATAGATCATAAATCCCTATTTACAATTCTATATAAAGGAAACAAATCAGTGGCCATTGACTATGGGTGATTGTCCAAATCTGAAGAATATCCTAGACTTTGTGCATTGATTGGCTCGATTGTGCATTGATTGGCTCAATAAACCTCAACACTCCCCCTCAAGTTTGGAATGTATGTTAATAATTCCTAACTTGCTGATTATAGTCAAGTCAAGAATTGTTAAGAGCTTAATGGCTTTGTGAAAATGTCCGCATGAGTCAGTTTGATCATTCATTCTTGAACTTTTTCTCGTATGAGGTGACAATTGATTTCTATGTGCTTCGTTCGCTCATGGTAGATTGGGTTTGGAGCAATATGGAGAGCTGCCTAATTGTCACAATATAAGTTGACAGGATGTGAATGTTTGATGCCCAAGCCTTGTAGAATTGTTTTCAACCATATAATTTTACAACATGTGGTGGCCATAGATCGGTAGTCGGCTTCTGTGCTTGACCGTGATACTATTGTTTGCTTCTTGGTTTTCTAGGAAACTAATGAACTGCCAAGAAATATGCAATAGCCAGTAACTGATCGTCGAGTGTCATGGCACCTAGCCCAATCTGCATCACAAAAGGCATTCAGTTGGATTGAACTTTTTGTAGAAAGAAATATTCCTTGTCTTGGTGTTTGTTTTACATATAGCAAGACACGATGAGCTGCTTCTAAATGTCGTACTCGTGGCTTATCCATAAATTGACTTGAAACATGGACTACATATGCTAAGTCGGGTTGTGTGACAATCAAGTAATTTAGCTGCCCAACAAGTCTTCGATATGAGGATGGATCACTAACATAGTCGCCTTCAAACTTACTGAGAGATAAGTTTTGTTCCATTGGAAAAGAAGCTAGTTTTGCACCAAGCTATCCAACATCTTCAAGAATCTCGAGAGCATACTTTCATTGTGAAAGAGTAATGCCTTTACTAGATCGTGCAACCTGTATACCAATAAAATACTTTAATTGTCCATGATCCTTCAATTTGAATTGATTCTTCAAGAATGATTTGGTATCTTCAATATCTTGCAAATCATTTCCTGCTATAATGACATCATCGACATAAATAAGGAGAGTAGTAAATTTACCATTCTAGGATCAGACGAATAAGGAATAATTAGCCTTGATTGTTTGAAGTTGGCTTGCTTGAGAGCATTGGAGAGCTTAATGAACCATTGACGCAAAGCTTGCTTAAGGCCATACAATGACTTGTGGAGTTTGCAAACTCGTGTCTCCCCCTTTCATCCGAAACTAGGAGTTAAAGACATGTAAACATCTTCATCAAGATCTCCATGTAAAAAGGCATTAGTAACATTGATGGAGGTGCCATCGTTGTGTTGAAGCCACAACAAGAAGAAGACGAACCGTTACAAGTTTTGCAACAGGAACAAAAGTCTCTTGATAGTCTAGACCTTCAACTAGGTTGTATCCTTTGGCTACTAATCTGGCTTTATAACGCTCTACCATGCCATCTGGGCAGTATTTAATCTTGTACACCCATTTGCATCCAACCGGCTTCTTCCTAGGTGGTAATGATTGCAGAGACCATGTGCCATTAGCCTTGAGAGCATCCAGTTCTTGTTGCATAGCAAGATGCCATTTAGGATCTCAAACTGCTTGCACAAAAGAAGATGGTTCTTTTTCGATTGAAAGGGAAGTGGTGAAAGCATGATGTTTGGGAGATAATCCATCATATGAAAGAACATCAGTTAAGGGATAAGTGATACATGTAGTGCTGACCAAGGCCGAGTTCAAAGTTGGGTTAGTTCGTGAGGGAAGAGAAATACCAACATAAAACTCACGTAGATAGCTTGGTATCATTGTAGCACGTGTTGGCCGTGAGGAAGGAATTTGTGGATCCAAAGGTAAGGTGGTGGTAGGTTGGTCAATGGGTGGAGGAGCGGCATGTGAAGGAAGGGCTTGGGAAAGAGCTTTTTTGTTTAAATGAGGAGGAATTTCTTCTTGAGAGGAATCATCAAACAGAGATGAAAGGAAATTGAAGGGTGGGGTTATCATGACCATTTGTTGATAAATGATGAGGTATTGGAGGTGAGTTTGAAGCAGAAGGTGAAAAAGGAAAAATATCCTCATGAAAAATAAGATCTCGTGAACAAAAATTTTACCAGTTGAGAGGTCATAAACCCTGTAACCCTTTTAAGCATATGGATAACCCAAGAAAAGATGCCGAGTGGCTCTTGGATCAAATTTGGTGGGACGTTGATGATGTGTTGAGGCAAAACATAGGCAACCAAACACTCGCAAATGGTCATATACAGTTTGTTTGTGAAAGAGCATCTTGAAAGGTGTTTTCCCTTGAAGAAGAGGTGTCGGAGTTCTATTAATTAGGTAGGTAGTAGTTAAGATGGCATCCCCCCAAAATCTTTTTGGAAGGTTGGATTGGAATAATAAGGCTCGGGCTACATTAAGGAGGTAACGGTGCTTTCTTTCGACTACTCCTTTTTGCTGTGGAGTGGAGACACAACTAGCTTGATGAATGATACCTGTATCAAAATAAAGATTTTTTTATTGTAAATTCAGGCCCATTATCACTCCGAAGAACTTTGACTTTCAAGGAGAACTGTGTTTCAACAAGGCTGATGAATTTTGTGATGTACGAGTGAGTTTTTGGTTTATAATGCATCAAATATGTCCATGTGCAACATGTATAATCATCAACAATTGTAAGAAAATATCGTACCCCTGTAATTGAAGGAACATGGTACCCTCCCCACATATCAACATGGATTATTTCAAAAGGTGCTTTAGTGCAAATGGAACTTGTTGAAAATGGAGAACGAGTTTGTTTAGCCAATGGCCAAATTAAACAATCAGAAATATTACAAAATTCTATGTCTGTAATTGAATGAGAAAGCAAACTAAAGGTCTTATTTGATGGATGCCCTAGGCGTTGATGCCAAAGTTTCTGCGAACAGGAAGTTAGTGCAGTGACAGCATTGCACCTAGTTTTCTATGGAGTATCAAGGTAGTAGAGTCCTCCTTGCTCAGTTCCCATCCCAATCATTTTCCCCGATCGTTGGTCCTGAAGCATACAAGTATGATTAGAGAATGTAGCAATGTAATAAGAATTGTGCACATGCTTGCTAATGGAAATCAAGTTTAATTTAAAGGAAGGAACACATAGCACATCATTCAGGATGAAATTAGCAAAATGAATGCTGCCTATCTGTGAGACAGTAGCAATGGCTCCATTGGGTAAATGTACAGTTCGATTTGTGACACAAGATTTTGTGGTTAACAAGTCAACGGAGTAAACTATGTGATCTGTGGTTCCTATGTCGAGTATTCAGCAGATTTCTTTGTCAACAACAGAGCCACAAAAATTTGTACCTGAGAGATCACTCATGGCAGATGTACTACCAACATGATTGGCCATTGAATTGGATTTATTCTTGGTCAATAATGCCATGAGATTATGATATCGTTTTGTTGTGAGAGTGAATGGCGTGGAATTTGATGATGTATTGGCATCTGCATGATTGGCCTTGGAGGAAAAAATTTTGCGCTCTCGTTGATCAGGTTTGTTGTTTGTTGAGTTCGCCTTTTGCAGCTTTCAACAAACATCAATAGTGTGACCTTGCCAGCCGCAATATTTGCATTTGAGGTGTGCCCGACATGTCTCTGTGGCGTGCCAAATTTTGTCACATGTTCCACATTTCAGATGAGGATTTTTAGGTGTGAAGATCCTCTTAGATCTTTGTGGAATATTCTTCACCGCAAAGGCCGAGGCTTTAGCCGGTAGTGCTCCTCCGTTCAATAAGCCTCTTGTTTTTCATCCTGCACAATAAGAGAATGAGTTTTGTTGACGGTAGGCAGTGGATCCATGAGTAGAATCTATCCTCTAACACTGGCATAGACTTCGTTAAGTCCCATGAGGAATTTCATGGTCTTTTGATTTTGTTGAAATTGCAGAACGTCCTTCATAGCACCACACGTGCATTTGGGAATGTTACAAAGTGTTTCACATTCATCCCATAGACTTTTAAGCTTGGTGTAGTAATTCCCAATGGTTGTGTTGCCTTGTTTACAATCATGTATGGCTTCTTCAACATGAAAAACATGAACACTATTAGTGTGTGAAAAACGATCTGTTACATCAAGCTAGATATCATGAGCACTTTCACTGTATATTATGCTTGCTCCAATATCTGGTGAGATTGAATTAAAAACCCATGCTTTTACAAGGTTGTTACAGTGCCTTCATTGTTGGAGTTCTGTGATAGAAGTCTCTGGTGGTTGTTTGATGGTGCCATTGACAAAGCCTTCTTTATTCTTGATGCTGATTGCCATGAGCATAGCACGACTCCAAGTGCTATAATTTTCTCCATCCAGCATCTATGTGACGAGTACAAGTCTAGGCTCATCAAAATAATGAAGGTAAAGGGGATCATTTGGGTCATCGAACTTGTTGGTCTCAGGCTTGGCTGAGTTTGGAGTTTCGCCCTTTCCCACCATATGTATCGACTAGAAGAAGGTGAGCAATTTCTTGAATGTGAGAGGAAGAGGAAAGAAAACTATAGGTTCAAACTGTGTGCTGCTCTGATGCCATGAAAAGAAAGAATGAATTTCTTTTTCGATATATTGTTATTTTCTAGTTACAAAGGAAATATATATATATTGACTACAATGACAAATTTGGATGCTGAATTAGTGCATACAGATCATAAATCCTCATTTACAATTCTATATAAAGGAAACAAATCAGTGGCCATTGACTATGGGTGATTGTCCAAATCTAAAGAATATCCTACACTTTGTGCATTGATTGGCTCGATTGTGCATTGATTGGCTCAATAATCCTCAACATCAATGTGATAGAGACTGCTCTCCTTAAACGAATTTCTGACAACTTGGAGGATTTATTCTATTTTTATTACATTCAGAATACCAACAATTTAGAAAAGACTTATCATCTTCAACTGACCTTTTCATTTTGACCTAGTACAAAAAAGAAAAGATGGTCATACAACACTTTCTTACTTCGTCGTCCATGGGGTTGTTCTCTTGAAAATGTCCCTGTTATCCCTCATATGGAGAATACTTCTAGTAAGTTCTCTCATCTACTTGTCTGAGGCAAGTTTTATGTGAAAGAATATGTTAACTTCTAATCTTATTTGCCTCATGATTGTGCTTAGGTTCAGTCTCCTCCCCAGTTTTGAATTGGGCTAAAGGAAGGATTGTTGTCATCTGATCTTTGCAACAACCCCGTTTCATCCATTTGAGATTAGTGATTTGACCTGAAGGATTCAAAATCTTGAGCATGATTGTCCCTACTCATTCGTCTGACTTGGTATTACCCTGTTCTTACCCTGAAGGATAAGCATTTGGCTTGGAGTACTTCAGTTTTTCCTGCCTTAGAAGACAAGAAATAATGGAAATTCATGTCATGCCATGAAATAACCATCTCTTTTAATGCAAGATCTACATAAACTTTATCTTCGATTAGATTAGGCTTCTTTGAATACACTCAAACGATCATATTACTTGTTTAAACATTCGCTTTGCAATTACCTTAACCAAATAATTTGTATTTTAGATTCCACTAGTTAGAGTTATGTAGGTGGTTGGGCTCAAATTTTGAGCAATATGATAAATTTGAGTGGTAAGTTAAGCAGCAAGGGTTCAGTTTGGGCATGCATAGACACTATTGGGAAGAATTATTTGGGTATTTGGGAACCAAACCCTCTAATTCTTTATTTAAGAGAAAACGCTAGGTTTTGTGTGTAGATCATCTTTCTGAGGTTTGAAGGAAAGAATAGGTTTCAGTTTGCCTTTTTGCTGAGCCGTCTCCCATCTTTATAGATCAGACACTCAGAATTAATTATTTATTAGTCAAAGGCGTGCTTATAAAGTCTCCTTTTGCTCGGAATCCATGCACAATGCAATCTTTTCAAAGAATCTGCGTTCACCTATCAAATTTAGGGAATCTCTACGTGTTGTCAACTTAGGCCAGCCTTTTTCTGTCTTTTGGTTTTGACTGTCAAATTTAGCCTCTCTTGGTTTTAGGCTCTTCCCACTCGGGCTCAGCCTATTTTCAATCTTAGGCTCTTCCGCCTCGAGCTAAGCCTCTTTTGGTCTTAAGCCCTTCCTTCTCGAGCTTAGCCTATTTTCGAACTTAGGCTCTTCCCTCACTGCAGCTTATTTACGGTTTTGGGCTTTTTCTATCGAGAGATGCATCTCTAAATCTTGTCTTGTCAGGTGTTAATTTTCATGCTTTTCACTTTTGTCAGTGAATTCTATGTTGTTATTTTTCACAATACTTTTTTTTTTTAATTATCATATTGTCGCGTGGGGTTAGTGTGTGCTCACGGATACACGAGCCGCTTCAAGTAATAAAGTGACAAAATATCAAGTATCCTCTTACAAGGATTGAATTTTTAGAAATTTAAACTTACAATGGGTTTTTGAAACTTTTTTATTTTGGTAAATTCAAACTTGAACTAAAGTGCAATGTTGATAAAATCTCAACTAACTAAATTAATAACCAATTAATTAAATAATGAACGCAAGTCTCGTAGGCTGTAGGCCTCTATGGTCACGTGGCCCGCACACCTGGGTTGCATGGGCACGCAAGGCTCTTGGGTTGGGGGCTTGGAAACACTTCAAAACTCCTTTTTTAGCCAAAATTTTCACTAAGTACCAATTCCTTCTTTTCCTACAAAATAGTACAAAAAAATCAAAATAACACTAATGTTGAGGTTTCCTTAAATACTTAAGCTTAAAATTAATAGATTGATGAGTAAAATACTCAATTATCAAATATCTCCAAACTTAAACATTTGCTTGTCCTCAAGCAAAACTAAAGCAAATAAAAGATAACAAAATTTTTAACCAACACAAAACTTAAAAAAATGTTTCATATCCGTTTGACAGCTAGAAAAACATTTCAAAGCACACACATATGCTCCAAAGCTCAAGGGAAATGCAAACATTAAGATTATCTAGAATTTCAACATTAACAACCGATTTCGCCTTGCTCAAAACTCTCTAAGTGTAAGTGTGTTCCAAATTAATCTCACTCTACTAAATGAACCTAGATAAACTTATGTGCTTAGATGAATGATGAGAAATCCCTAAATTAAGAAGCTTCGAACTACCATAAGCCCCTTTTTTCATGTCGCTCTCCACTAATGTAGGTTAGTATGTCACCCAAGATCAAAAGAACTTTAATGGCTTGTAATTGTAAGTCTAAGCTGAAGGGTAGATGAGAAAGGATACTTTTTTGGCTTAAATCACCCTAGAAATGGAATGCATGTAACGACCTTACCTACATGGCTGTTACTTAACTACTTAAACATACATTTATTAGGATTTCTTAAATTTGTAAAAACATTTAAAAAATACTAGCCGATTAACCTTATTTATACTATTCTTACTATTGTTGCAACAAATAAAATAACATAAAGTATTAGTATAAAGATCCTAAAGTCATATCGACTAAGGTGTGTAGTCACAACCTTGGTAACTAAAATATACATACATAGTTTAAATGGCATTACATATACTTAATTAAAAGTTTTAATTAACCAAAGCTAAGTGTGACCCCATCTCCATGATCATCTATTGTAGTACCATTGTCCATTAAACATCACTAAACAGGTTGTTTACCTATAGCATGAACATATTTGGATGAGGTTTTGCTCAACAAGTAGGAACTATATCTTTCAAACCATTTAATATTATATATAACAAAACATGCATGAGCCATTTATGCTTATTTATGATTGTGTATTATGAAACTTATAGGCCTGAGTATTCATATTGGTTTTGCACAATCATCAAGAAATTAGGGTATACAAGGTCTCCAACAACACATGATCTAAATTACCTTTTACTATAGCATAAGCTTCCCTGTAGGTCAAGAGGTCGATACGATACTCAATTTAACTTAACCTCTTAGGTTTCACTAGTCTTTTGTATGTTTTATGCGGAATAGCATGGCATTGCATATAAAATATAACATAAACATGTATTGGTGATTTAGTTAAACAAGTATAATATTTTATTTGAAAATTATTCAAATTGTAGTCGAAATTTCTACTTACTTGATTTCCAGCAATAGAAATCATTATCCCGCCAAAATCCACTATCCTTTACTCTTAGGTTCTAAAAAAGGATACCTATTGAGAGCATAACGTTAGCTTATCTTATATTACTAAACTTAACATACTAGTAAAGGAAATAAATCTTTTCCTAATACATATTTTCCTTTGTTTGAAGGATCGTAGCCTTACCATATTTAGCACAAGGATTTATTGATTTAATCCTCATAATTTAATTTTTCTTAATTTCCTTTATTAACTGTGCTAGAGTTGATAATCTGATTAACTAATTAATTATCTTATTCCTTTTATTTTCATTGTTGGGCTTATAGTTAACTTAAGCCCTCTATTATCCAATTATGTCTATGGCATTCGAAATGCTAAACGATCGAAACTTTGATATAAATCATGGCTTTATAGTTGGTTAGGGCTTTGGACCTGTTTATGGCATTGTAAGGTTGTGGCCTAACTTATCAGTTTCTATACTTCATTTTAAGCTTTTATTAATAGATTTTAAAGACATTATAAATTTTCACTACAGGTGTTATAGAGGCCTTAAGAATACAATAAATAAATAATTCATCAAAAAATTGGGCATTTTTGGAAATCCATATTATTGCGGTTGTAAGTCATGCTGCTACTTCACGTGCATCCTCAATGAAAATTTCTAGAAATCATCACTGATTGCAATTATAGTTTTTACAGTATTAGAGGAAAAATAAAATAAATGATTCCAATTCTAAGAATCAAAAACCGAACAGTTTTTTAAACAAAACACACTCTGCACAACTAAAGTTGCAACCCTGGTCGTAACTTCACGTCAATAATTTATTCCATTAGAATATTTTAATTTTGATTTATTATTATCTTTTCTATCTTAAAATTATGTTAGTTTTAAATGTAGTGATAGTGGTTATAATTGTCATAGTTAGTGCACCAAATCACTAGTGAGGGGTGGCTATTTTGCTACTTTTTATAGGACAACCCTTACGATATTTTGGCTTATTATATTATCACTTTCAGTTGACTTATAGAAATATTAAATGTGCTTGTTATAAATGGGAAAAGATATAATAATTCAAATACCTAAATAAGAGAAATTCCATGAAAATTACGAAACACACAAGTAATTCTAAAAGCCTTGCCAAGTTAAATTTATGTTTTAAATTTTAAATAAAAAATTACAAAAATATTTCTATTAACTTATTAAAACGTGTTGATAACAAAAATATTGCTATGGAAGTCTTATTAAATAATAAAAATGATACTTCAAGCTTTAAAATAGAAAAAAGACAATACAGAAACTAGACATGTAGGCCATTTATTGCTGAGGTCATAAACCAGGTTGCAACCTTGTTGGACAGCTTAAAAATAAACATTAGAAATATTGTTTTGGATTTGATATTCCAGTTTGCAACATCTTACTTATAGCCTTTTATGTTACAATGACTTAAATATTTGTAAGTTCAAAAATGCTTTAAAAAAATTCATTAAAGTGTCATTTTTTCAAGTCACAAGGAGTGAAAATCCTTCTAAACATAAAGCTATAACCTAAATCTAATTTTTTTCACACACAAGATGCATAATATTATAGCCAATGTCTAAAGTATTTATAGTAAAAATAAAAAAAAGTCCTTCTAAATCATAAAACATAATGTAGATCTAAACTTTTTAAGGCTCAACATGCATAGTATTAAAACTTCATCAATAGAAATTCACTAAAACCATAACATAAACATAAATAAAAATTATTACGTGCCAACTTCTTTTAAAATAAGACCATAAATTATTTTCTTAAATTTAAAAAGAAAATTTTAGATTATATACTCTTGAAGAATTTTATTTTAGAGTAATCCAGCAAAAGTCTCCTCCTTAGTTTGATTTTTGGTTAGTGATTTCCTAGTGGTGGGAGAGAATTTTTGAGAGAAATCAAGAGAGAGAAAAGGGTTCTTTCTTATGGAGGAAAATGGAAAAGAATGAGAGAAAATGACTAATTTTGCTTTAGGAGAATTTTGGGAGAAAGAGAGAAAAATGTTGCCTTGAAATTGATGGATCTAATTATAGACTTTTCCCTAAACTTTGATTAATTTTCTACTTAATTCTAACTCAAGATTGAAGACTTTCATGAACAGTTAATGAAGATAAAATTTTGATCAAATCAAGCTTAAAGTTGGCACCAAAGGTGTGAAGAAATGGTGGGAAAATAGCTTGATAATTGATTACTTTTTAGCCTTAGTCTTTTTCACTATTCATGATCACATTTTGTCCCTTTGTCATACAACTTGACCCATAAGATCCCTTAACTTATGGAATATAGACAAAATTTTATCTGGTTAAGGGAGACTAACTAGCTATCAGGAAATTTTGGTATTGTCGGGTTTGCCCATCACAATCTAAGACTAATATCAGTATAAGTTAATACCGTAAATTTTAAATCATGTAATAAAATTAAATTGTTTTTTATTGAAAAAAATCATTCTTAGACTATGTAAACATAAAATTGACATTTTTACTGTACTCTACCTCAGTATTAACATATTCTTGACAGTGTCAATTTCCTGAACTCGGATACATTTTTCATCAAAAATGCTACTTGCATAACTCCAATATTTTTTTAACTAATAGGCAATTAAATATCTATTTTGTGTTAGAGTGTCTCTTGATATACTACAATCACTATACTATACTTGAAAATTCTTATAATCTAAATTCTCATGTTATGTATGGATTAAAATTTCTTCCGTCTTAAACTATGGTGGAAATTATCAACCGAATTATTCCATCACAAAAGTTAATAAATTTAACTTAGATATTTTCTATAGAGTTTTGGAATATTTATATTGATTCCATAAATCCTTCAATCACAAAATTCACACATGATATTTTCTAGGAAAATCGTTGACTTAAATATGTAAATTACATTACTTGATTCTAGGATTTTCTCGATCATTATAATTTATCCCCTTAAGAATTTTTGTCTTGAAAATTAGAACAACTCTAGTTTGTCCTTATCTCTTCTTCCCATTCCCAAATAGCTTTCTCAATGTTGTGTTTTCACCACAAAACCTTGACTAGTGGAATTACCTTATTTCTTAGGGTTTTCTCCTCACGACCTAAAATATGAACTGGTTTCTCCTCATAAGACAAGTCTGCATGTACCTCAACTGGCTCTTGGTGTAGCACGTGTGACGGGTCTCGCACATATTTCTTCAACATTTATATGTGAAATACGTTATGCGCTGAAGCCAATTTCGGCAACAGTGCTAGCCTATATGCGACCTTATCGATCCTATCCAAGATCTCGAAGGGTCTAATGTATCTAGGATTGAGTTATCCTCTCTTACCAAATCTCATCACTCTTTTCATTGGTGCAACTTTGAGGAAAACTAAGTCTCCTACTTGAAACTCAATGCTTGTCTGCATAGTACTTTTGACGATTGTGAGCACCTTTAGCCTCTCCCTAATTCGCCTTACATCCTCAATGGTCCAATTTATAAAATTAGTAGTCTCTAGATTCTTCTCCTTGGGTTCATACCAGTGAGTTAGGGATCTACACTTCTTTCTATAAAGAGCTTCAAAAGGTACTATGCCTGTTAATGCATGGTTAATGTTGTTGTAGGATAATTTTATCAAGGGAAACTCCTTGTTCTAGTTTTCCTTGAAATTCATGACACATGTTCTCAAAATATCCTCTAAAGTCTAAATGGTCCTTTTAGATTAACCATCAGTCTACGGGTAAAATGTTGTGCTAAACTTTAACTTGGTGCCTACTGCTTCTTACACACTCTTCCAAAACCTCCATTTGAAATGACAGTCTTGATAAGAAATGGACTTCAGAATTTTATGCAAGGAAATTGTCTTAGACAAATATACCTCAGCTAATCACTCGACTAAATAGCCAAGTTTGATGGGTAAAATTTGAGCAGACTTGGTTAGTCAATCAACAATTACCCAAATCACATCATTGCCATTAGATATTCTAGGCAATATGACCACAAATTCCATCATTATTTGATCCCATTTCCATTTTGAGATGTCGATCTTTTGCAATTCCCTTGCTGGATGTTGATGTTCTTCCCTAACCTTATGACAAGTAAGGCACTTGACACAAATTCGACAATATCCTTCTTTAGTCTAAGACACTAAAAGCTTTCTTTCAAATCCTTATACATTTTAACTGCTTCTGGATGAACAGAATAAGACATCTCTTGCACTTTAGAAAGGATCTGTTTCCTCATTTCTTCATCATTTAGAATGCATATCTTACCCTTGTGGTGGAGTATACTGTCCTTTGAAAGGCTAAATTCTGTTTCCTTCCTTTCAAGGACCTCCTCTATTATCTTAACGAAAGTAGGTTCAAGTTCTTAACTTCCCTTCATATGCTCGAGGATGGTCAGTTGAAAAGTCTAAGATGATAAATTCCCTAAAATCATCACAACTCTAAGTTTGTTAATATCCTTTTGAAATGGTTGAGGCAAAAACTAGATCGCCATTAACATGAGTGAATGCTTCTGATTTAGTGCATTGGCTACTTTTTTTGATCTTCCTAGATGATAAAGGATCACACAGTCGTAATTCTTCATCAACTCTAACCCTTGATGTTGCCTCATTTTCAATTCTTTCTATGTAAAAATATACTTGAGGCTTTGGTGATCCGTGTAGAGCTCATATTTTACTCCATATAGATAGTGTCGCCATATCTTCAGTGCAAAAACCACTACTACAAGTTCCAAGTCGTGCATCGAATAATTCCTCTCATGATCCATGAGCTATCATAAAGCGTATGTAACCACCTTGCTGTTGGAAAAATAATATGCAGCGGAATTTTTAAAATTTTAAATCAGAGTATTTTCCAAAACACAAGTTTGACATGCTATATGTATAAATTAACCTGATCTTACTGACATTGTATAAGCTGAAAAGCTCCCAAAGTCTGTGTAGAGAAGTAACGTTCCAGAAGAGCCT